>KV417518.1:268842-285882 GCA_001630335.1 Athelia psychrophila | reverse complement strand
TCAAGGTCGGCGAATGGGAGCGTGGGCTGGGGGATGCGTATGTAGTTACGCGGACGCCGCTGATGATGAAGCTACAAGCTAGGAAATGGTGAAGTGATCGCGTTTCTGGATGGATATATTTCGTTCGTGGAGGCCATTCTCTGCTGGTGTGCTGTGTAACATTCATGTAAACTATCTGGCTGTCCATTCCCCAAATACCCCGGAACGTTTTCGACTCGCCTGACCCCAGTCCGACACAGCTCCATGTCAGCAGTTGCTAGAGCGTCACGCATCAGGCCTCGGGTCGTGCCACCATCCTCCTTGCCTTTCTGCCTTTTCGTTCCCCCTGTACCTTATGTCGGGTCCAGGTTCAGGCATGAAACGCACCCAGTGCCCACCTTTCCTTGGCCCGTTTACAATTCCCTAAGGGAAGTGACCAGTTCGGTGTCTGTGCCGTTCTTTCATTTCAGACGTCCATCAACTATCAATCTCTTTACTTACCGCTAACAATCCTTACCATCCTTCTCATTTGCGGGACATCATTGCGCAGCTCTATATTCAGCAGCCAACTCTTATCTTTCCAAATCGCAAGGGGCCACACCATCACAGCGGACCTGCTGGACTCGATTGCTTGGGGCACGTAGGTCCTCATTGTGGTATGTTGACATTCTCAGTTGTTATCATACCGTTCCAACTGATGAAATTCAAAGGCAAAGTCTATAACCCGTTCCTGAGCTCTACCTATGTCGGAGCGTCAGACGACTCCCCCGCCTCCTCCGGGTCACCGCATCCCTTCCGAGCTGCTGTTGGAGATTCTAAGCCAAACCACTCCGACTCTGCGATACGGCCGCATCTCCGAGCGATGCTCCATCATAGCTTTGTCCCATGTTTGCAGACATTGGCGCTCCGTGGCACTGGCCACTCCCTCGCTGTGGACCTACATTTTGTTCCGATGTGGGCAGAATGGCATTCCTCGGGAGCTGGCATGCAATCGTGCCTGGCTCTTGCGCTCCGGGCAGGAGTCCCTGGCAATTTACATAGATACATCGTATTCAAGAGCGGCTTCTAAATCCGCCATTGAACTCCTCCTCCCTCATTCCTTGCGTTGGAGGGAGATCAAAGCCCATACTTTCGATGTTGATGCCCGTATATTCTCCCAGATCAGAGGCAGAATACCCATGTTGGAATCGGCAGAGCTTGACATTGCTGGATCCAAGACATATATCAATAGCACCATGCCTTCGGCGCTTGAAGCTCGTGAATAGCAGTATTCCATTCCAACAGGGTGGTGTCGCATTCCCTTGGATCCAATTGATTCATTTGGCCATTGACACAGATCTCACCCAAGATCTCCATCATATCTTATTGTCGGCATCGAACTTGTCATTCTTGGCCGTGACTCTCCGCAGAACACTGGCCAGGGTTGTTGAAACTATCACGAATTCAACCATATCCACATTGCACTTATTCACCTCCGCCTTCAACACTGACCGGGAAGATACAACGGAGTATTTTCTGGATCATCTGGCACTTCCTGCTCTTCGCAATCTAAGGGCAGCATCAAACCCGGGGAGAAGTGTCATATCCTTCGTATCGCGCTCTGAATGCAAGCTGGCATCCTTGCACATTAGAATGTTTGCAACTCCTGAATTTGTGGAGCTCATGGAGCTCTTGCCTGGCCTGCGAGAAATGTCCGTCGAATTCAAAGATGTGCGTCTATGGGACGCGATGGTGGAATGCTTCACATTTACACACGATCGCCACCTGACTCCGAACCTGCGCTCATTGACTATGCGCTGGCCGTTGTCAACCGATAAGGTTTCGCTACAAAATTTCGCAGATATGGTCGAGTCGAGATGGAGGCCACTCGGGGCTGCCCTGCCAGTGGACGCAAGCTCCATTCGCTCCCCATTGAGGCATGTCAAGGTGGACCGCTGCAAACCCAAAGCAATAGTTGACGCCAGCTTCGCCTGCCCTCGTCTGCGGGAATTCTTAGAGGAAGGTCTGGACGTGATGCTTCTTTCCAATGACCTCTCCCCACGGGAATTGCTATGAAATGCACCGCATGCCTCCTACTGCACGGCTCCGTATGCTTGTATTATACAGTACCTATGTTTTTATGTTTAGACCTCGCTTGTGTACGCCGATGCTCTTCTCAGCCTGCCGCATTGCTAAGTATCATTGTATTTATCTTTAGGACGCGTACTACAGCTTCAAACACGGACCCGGCTCGGATATCAATGCATCACGAGTGGTCATCGTGACTATCGGGGAATACTTCAAAGGCTCTTGGCGTGTTGGCGTGTTCCTACACAGCTCATTTGCAGCGCTGATATATATTTGCCAGAGAATTTAAGCCAGTACTGTTTTAGCTTACAGATCGATTCCAGGGTGCCGCTAAGCAGCGGGGGAAGGATGCACGACTGAGAGTTCAAACTTGTAACCGCGGCACGTGAGGCTGCCGCTGAACTGCTCGTCGAGCGGTGGTCGAGTTTAGCGTAGGCTTTGACCACACTACGCGGATTGCTTGCTCGTCAATACTTGTCTAACATGCATATGATATTGCGAACTACTTGATTTTACTTTTGCCTATCCCAGATTATTAGGTTCCAGTCCCGCGCGTATAACTCGTTGGATCGGACATTCGGCCGAAGGTGCAAGGACGGGCGTCTACTTTCTTCTTCGTCCCGATGACTCGGACGTGCTGCTGCTACTGATCTCAACCCTTGGATATTCAACATGGCTCCCTTCAAACTCGCCGTAATCGGCGCCGGCCCCTCCGCATTCTACGTGGCCTCACGGCTCCTCTCGCGCGTCCAACAGCCGATGCAAATACACATGTACGACCGATTATGGGCCCCGCACGGCCTAGTCAGATACGGCGTTGCCCCGGACCACCCGGAGGTCAAGGTGCGCTTCGACGGTACAAGCGAAACTAGACACTAACGCGCAAACTGCAGAACTGCGTGCACAAGTTCGACGAGGCCGCCGCCGACCCGCGCTTCCGCTTCTTCGGGAACGTCAACGTCGGCACGACGCCCACCTCGCCCATCCCGCACAACCTGCACCTCCCCATCCAGTCTCTCCTGTCCAACTACACGCATCTCCTCTACGCGACTGGGTGCACGCTGCCCACGCTGCACCCCGCGCTGCCGCCCACCCCGTACTGCATCCCCGCGCTGGATTTCGTGCACTGGTACACACAGCACCCCTCCAACCCCGCCCCGCCGCCGCTGGACAAGCTGTCCCACGTCACGCTCATCGGGAACGGGAACGTCTCGCTCGATATCGCGCGCATGCTCCTCGCCAGCCCCGCCGATCTCGCCAAATACGACATACCGGAGGCGGTGATGGCGGTGCTGGCGCGCTCGACAGTGAAGCACGTCTCCATCGTCGCGCGGCGCGGGCCGCTCGAGGCGGCGTTCACGGTGAAGGAGCTGCGCGAGCTCATCAACCTCCCCGGCGCGTCGATGGTGCCCATCGACCCCGCGCTGCTCACGCCGCCCCCCGAGACAAGGCTATCGCGCCAGCAGACGCGCATGCTCGCGCTGCTGCGCCAGGGCTCGGTGCAGGCGCCGGGGAGCACGCCCAAATCGTGGTCCCTCGACTTCTTCCGCTCTCCGACCGGCCTCGCGCCTGTGCCCCCTTCCCCGTCTTCACCCCCGACATCAACATCAACACCAACATCGACATCGACATCGACACCACACCTAACCCTCGCCCTCGCCCACACCGCCCTTGACCCCGCCACGCTCCGCGCCATCTCAACGGGAGAGACCTCCCTCCTGCCCACCGACCTCGTGATCCCCTCGCTCGGCTTCCACGCGGACCCCACCGCCTCGTTCTACGACCCCGCGCTGGGGCACCTGCGCACCCTCGCCGGGCGCATCGTCCGCCCCGTGGGGGCCACACTGCGGAACACGTACGCGTCGGGCTGGGCGGCGATGGGCGCGCGGGGGGTGATTGCGAGCACGATGATGGACGCTTATAGCGTTGCGGACACTATATTGGGTGATGTGGCAAGCATGTCCATATCTAATACTGAGTCGGGCGAGACGGCGAGTACAACAACTTCGACCACGACCGTGCTGGAGGGAGCAGAGGATGGGCAGTGGCAGCTGAGTCAAGACCCGCCCGAAGCCCCGCCCGCAGAGATAGCAGAGGGGCTCGCGCGGGGGGCGGTGAGGACGTACGCGGACTGGAAGGCGGTGGACGCGGAGGAGGTCGCGCGTGGCGCGGCGCTGGGGAAGGAAAGGGAGCGGATGGGGTGGGAGGCGGCGCGGGCGTTCTTGGATGGGAGGCGTGTGTGAGGGTGGCTGGGCTGTAAGCTGGTATCACCAGTATGACTGTGCGATGAAGGTTTAGGAGCGTAGACGATGCTCTATATATTAACATTGTTGGCGCGGACTATACGAGGTGGATTGCATGGCAAATGCAAATCCCGTGGGGGATCGTCGTTTGTAAGAACTTGAAGCGCCACCCACATCCAGACCCCCTCCGAGAACCTCCGCAGAAGAGCGAGGGCAGAGCCAGATATCGATTCGAATGATTATTCTTTCGGGCGCGCATTGGTAGTGATACCTGGACATGCATATGGTCCAGCGGCGAACGAATATACTACAAACGTCGCGTTTATACATTTATAGTAAGTAGCGCCCTTGGGCACTGTAATACTGGATATGGAGGATACAATACTCCTCGGTCTTGATGCCCTGGGATCGCGAGGCGCAGGCAACACCAAATGATCCAGAAAATACTTGGTTTCTCCGGGATCGTTTGAGTGGATGATGCACACATTCAATGTCGGCTATTGGAACATGTGGTGGTTTCAAATCGCGCTTCTGGTTTTCTTGCCTAGATTCGCCGTCAGGCCCGGGAATGACAGGTTCGACGATACCAAAATACGACGGAAGGCTGGGTTAGCATTGGTTGTGATGTCTACTTGGACCAACTGCATCCTCCAAGGGAATGGTACAAGGTCCAGCCGAAGTATGTGAATGCGCACTCTTGAGCTTCAACCGACGAACGATTGATTGCATTTCCGCTTGCAAAATTTCAAATTTAAGCTCAAGCTGTGCCACACCTCGCTCTTGTGGCATTGATTATGAGCTTCCCTCACATTCTTTCATCTCTAAATTTTACCTGACATTTAACTAGATGCAATAATGAAATTATGAGAAATTTTTGAAGCAAGGGGAAGCAAAGGGACGCAGGGATCGTGCAGAAGGTGTCACTGCATTTGTATTGGGACGCGTACAGCTTCAAGCCCAGACCCAGTCCGCACATCAATGCATCCCGAGTTGTCATCGAGTTCACATCTGCGGGCTGTGAGATGGGAAGACGGTGCGAGGACACGTGCATAAAAAGGCCTGCTGCATCCAAGTACAATGTTGTGTTCACATATTTACATAAATTGCCCTGCAGATCTTGAGCGTTAGAAATAGGCGCCTGTCGCTGTGTTCCGCTCCCTCACGAGGCGATACAATCGATCGACGACGTCGGAATACACACAGAGCCAGCCACTCTAGGCTCAACCATTCTTCATCCATCATCTGTTTGGCCGATTTCAGCTGTAGTGCTAAGCGCCTGATCACTTACAATCAACTTACAATCAACTTTCCACGGAATGAACGATCCTGGTCCCTCAACGCTCATCGCGCAACCCGTGTTCATACCCCACGCTCCGATAGATCAACCTGGGACCGTGGGGACTCCCTCCAGTCAGCCAACACTGCCACTTCCCAGCACAACCTATAGCACCTCGCACACCTCCGGCGGCACAATCAACAATGTCCATGGGGATTTTCACAACATCTGCCAACAAGTGAACCACAGTCACCACTACGGAATCTCCCCCGCCGTGTCGTCCAATCCAGCCAGCGAGTCGCCGCCATCACTTCCCCCGTTCAACGACGCGCCGATCGATCGCATTTCATCGTGCTTCACTGGGCGCGAGCCAGAACTCGAATTCATCACCACTTCCTTCGACACCTTCCAGAGCGACAAGCCGACTCGTTTGGTTATTTATGGGATGCCGGGGCTCGGCAAAAGCCAGCTGGCCCTACAGCATGCCAACGTGGCGTTTTCGGCCGGCGTTTACTCTCACATTTTCTGCGTATCGGCTTCAACGGTGGAGAAGCTCAGTCGAGGGTTAGTGCGGATACTCGGTCTGTTGAATCATGCAAATCAAAATCATCTGGACCAGGACGTTCAACTAGCGTCTGTACGTCTTTGGCTCGAACAATCCGATCGTCATGGCTGCCGTCGATGGCTGCTCATATTCGACAATGTGACGACAGAGAGCGCGCACTTTCTCCGGGACCATTTGCCGCGACAGAACTCCGGCGGCAGCATCCTGATTACTACTCGAACATGCAATATTGCAGAATCTGTAGCAAATGTAGCGGGTCAGGAGCACCTGACCTTTGAGCTCAAGGCTCTTAGCAAGGCGGATTCTGTCAATCTACTGCTTGGAAAGGCAGGCATTCACACCAGCATTGCGGAAGATCGGGTTAGCGCAGAGAAGCTTGTAGGTCGGGTCGGCTGCCTCCCTCTAGCTGTCGAACAAGCGGGGTCCTTTATGAAGCGGAGCGGCTTCAAGGACGCCAGCCAGCTTCAGAGATTGTATGACGAGTCGGGATTGACAGAGGTAAGCCACATAACACATCTCACTTGAGCTTGAGCTTGCGCTTATTAAGTCGTGATAATAAGGTGATACGCTGGGAGAATGATCTGACCACATACGAAGCGACATCCATATTCTCCACATTCACTGTGCAGCTCCAAACGCTCAGTGATATAGATCCAGATGCCCACAAGCTTCTGAAAACACTCGCATTCTTTGACCCGGAGAATATACCTATCGACATCCTGGTGCTGGGCGCCAGGTCAATCAGTGACGACCTTGCAAAGAATGAAGAAGCATCGCTTAAAGCCTCTCCAGCGTCTGAGCCCGAGCCAAAAGTACCTACTATCCGCAGGTTGTTGAAAAAGCTTAAAGGAAAGCAACGCATGACATCTGTCCCAGATGTATGGGCAGCCTTCGATGCCGCCGATCCATTGAAGGGTGTTCCCTCAGAATTGAGAGGTGTCATCGCGCTCATTTGTTCCGAGGAACGGGTACGAACCGCCTTGCGCCACTTCGAGGACCTTTCTATAGCTCAGCCTCTGCATGAAGGCCAATCGTCGCTCCGCATCCATGATTTAATTCAATGGGTTCTCCAACAAAGCACCCTTGTTCGTCAAGAGGAAGGCTATCGCGCGCTTGCCGTTGCGTTGCTCTGTCATGCATTTAGGACCATAAACCACCCGGAGGAACCCCAGTCCTGGGGCGAATGCGAAAGATTTGTGCCGCACTTCACTGCTCTGGGAACTCAAGAAAAGAGGCACCCTACCATTAGCGAAGAATATCTGAACACGAATCGTTGGATTGCGGAATACTTTACCAAACGTGGTCGGTACCGCGAGGCCGAGACACTGCTCGCCAGAGTGCTAGCTCATCGCCAGAGGCTGTTTGGCTCAAAAGACATTGGGGCTTCCAATGTTATGTATAGCCTCGCTAGAGTTGATATGAAACTCGGGAGATACCAGGAAGCTGAGGCACTCTTTGTGCAATTGTTAGCGGCAGATGAGACGCACCTTGGGGTTGATCACGAGGACACGCTGACAACGGTGAACAACCTCGCTGGTCTATACATGAGCCAGGGGAAATTTGATGAGGCCGAAAGTTTGTATGGGCGAGCGCTGGCGGGACGGGAGAGGCACCTCGGGGCTGATCACCCTCGCACACTGTCAACGGTGAACAACTTCGCACTCCTATACGGGACCCAGGGAAGACTCGCCGTGGCCGAAAGCTTGTATGGGCGAGCGCTGGCAGGGAATGAGAAGCAGCTCGGTCCTGATCACCCGGAAACGCTAGCAAATGCGATCGGTTTCGCCAGTATATACGTGAGCCAGGGGAAATTTGATGAGGCCGAAGGTTTGTATGGGCGAGCGCTGGCCGGGCAGGAGCAGCAGCTCGGCGCTGATCACCCAGATACGCTAAAAACAGTTGCTCTCATTGCTTATCTTCGAACCCGGCAAGGACAATATCATGAGGCGGAGGCACTTTATAGGCGGGCACTCGTAGGCCGGGAGGCAACGCTTGGGCCCGACCATCCGCACACACAGCAGACGCGAGAGAGTCTAGCTTGGACTCTTGAGGCGCAGGGCAGCTTGGAGGAGGCACAAGTGCAGCGTGCAGCGCGAGCCGAAGAACCAGAGCGGATCATTGCGTATAATATATGATGTACAGCATACTTTATCTCTTACCATAGGCTTGAGGAATTCTATACGGACAGCACAGCAGTCGACTGTGGACAGTTGTTCGGAATACAATGTACCGAAACCACTCGTACGCGTATGCCAGTACAGTGAATTTGGTGGAGTAATTCTCCCAAGGAGCCTGGCTATCAATCTGTCGACTGTGGTGCGCCATGATCACGAGCCGTTTCATGTTTCATGCATCACCAGCCAGCTTCGGTTGACACCCGTCCTTGTAGAGTCTGAGGGAGACGTCGGCGGGGCGTGCGTCCTCATCTGGGCCCTGGTATCCAGCTGCTGTCGCCGCGATGATACTCGTAACTCGAGAATTCATGGGTCCTGGGTCCTGCTTTCAGTGTAAACAGTACACCTTTTATGTGGCGGGATATGGAATTGTTCGCAGTGTTCTTATTGATGATGGCGGACGCGATGTCATGCTGCACAATGTGCACGCCCCTCTCTGCGTTAGATTAAGATACGTAGCGATTCAATGTGAAGGTAGTGGTACGCGCCTACGGTGGAAGTCGGCCCGCTTGAAGCAGGATGGTCGAGAGCCTTCACGTGATTCCAGAAAAGGATGAAAGGGAGAATTGTGAATGTGGGTGCCAGACAGACACATACTTGATCACATACACACAGGAACCAGAGCATCCAAGGGTTGACGTGGTTTGGATATGACGGCGTTTTAGGCGCGGACTCGAACTTCGGTGGAAGGCAGTCAAGGAGATAATGTGTGCGTGTGTGTATGGAGGCAGGCTCTCTTCGGGACTATGATATTTGCGTGTTCCTACGCAATAATTTGCGGCTTTGCAATGCATAATAATATCGCAGGAGCCCTGCGGCCCCTGCCTCAGGATTGATATTTGCGCCAGTTGTTCGTTGTTCTCTGGTGTCGGCACCGAGGTAGACGTTCGCCAGAGAATTTAGAACAGTAAAGTACTGATTTAGTGCCCATCGACCCCGCCCTGCTCACGCCGCCAGTAGGGACGGCACTGACGCCCCAGTAGACATGCTCGCGCTGCTGCGCCATGGCTCGGTGCAGGTGCCGGGGAGCACGCCCAAATCGTGGTCGCTCGACTTCTTCCGCTCGCCCACCGGCCTCCCGCCTGTGACCCCTTCTTCCCCGTCATCCTCACCGTCTCCGCCTTCACTCCCAACTTCACCCACACCATCAACACCAAACCATCTAACTCTCTCCCTCGCCCACACCACCCTCGACCCCACCACTCTCCGCGCCGTCCCAACAGGAGAGACCTCCCTCCTGCGCACCTCGCTCGTGATCCCCTCGCTCGGCTTCCACGCGGACCTCACGTTCGCGTTCTACGACCCCGCGCTGCGGAACGCGTACACGTCGGGCTGGGTGGCGATGGGCGCGCGGGGGGTGATTGCCAGCACGATGATGAACGCGTATGGCGTTGCGGACACCATGCTGGGTGATGTGGCTGATCAGGCGGCGAGTGCGAGTGCGAGTACCACTTCAAATACAACTTCAGCTGCAGCTACAACCACGCAGGAGGGAGCAGAGGACGGGCAGTGGCAGCTGAGTCAAGCCCCGCCCGATGCCCCGTCTGCGAAGATAACAGAGGAGCTCGCGCGGGGGGCGGTGACGACGTACGCGGGCTGGAAGGCGGTGGACGTGGAGGAGGTCGCGCGGGGAGCGGCGCTGCGGAAGGAAAGGGAGCGGATGGGGAGGCGGCGCGGGCGTTCTTGGCTGGGAGGCGCGGTTGAGGGTGGCTGGGTTGTAAGCTGGTATGGCCGGTACAACTATGAGATGGAGCGTTCAAAGCAGTTAATAGGGTCTGTTCCGACACATCGCCGTTCCCTGGTCTGTCGCAATGCTCACATTCATGACCAGCGTCTTATACGCGAGTCAAACTCGCGGCTTGGCCTACATCACCCTAACGTCCAGAAATAATATAGCCACTGCAGTGGTTTGGGGTTGTCCATTGCACTGATATCCCATTGTCGACCTAATGGCGGTGTTGTGCAGTGCGTGGGTACCACACCATGTTCACGTGGAGTGTGTGTCAAATTCGTGAGTTCGCGTCTCAGTGTCATTATGCAGAACCGCCTTGCTCGTGTCTACCGGGTCAAAGCAATCGCAAAGGGTCTGAATTATTTGCACTCCCAACAAATTGTCCACGCACATCTCCACTGCGCGAGTGTTCTGTTCTTGCTGGTTCCAACTGTCCGGCTTATTACAACCAATGGTCCGCACTCGGAACAATATTCTTGGATGTGCTCTGCTCACAGGGTTTGGCCGCTCGAACAAAATTGGAGTGCCCGGGTACTGCACAGCAAACTTTATATTATCGGTCTGTTCGCCATATGGCGAAGTGGACCAGAACACCATATTTTTCATGGCTACAGATATCTACGCTTTCGCGATGGTGTGCTTGCAGGTATGTCAATCCGCCGCCTTTGATAACCTGGCGTCTCGTTAACCTTTTTACTTATGCAGGTTTTTACAGGCGCTTGCGGCAGCCATTGTATGCTCGTCTCCCACAACTGAGCAGCAGCCTAAATTTGAATTTATCAATCGCGTTTCGGGTCGCAAAAGTGCGGGAGCCGTTTCAGTCTGACGAGAGTAGTCTTAAGCAGATGCTCATTTGATGCTAATGTGCGGTGAGGCGCGGGAAGGCGCGCCGGTCGCTACCAGCCCATCCATAAACATGGCAACGGTTGTGCATGGAAGTGTCATTGACCGCAGCGGCCGTATGTGCATTCTTTAAGGGGTGTATTTAGCGCGTAGTAAGTATAGGTATAAATCGTGGAGGTGGTGGAGCAGGGGAAGGAGCAGACAGTCTGCATGTTCACGGTATCTTGACAGGAAAGCCCCTGAGCTCTTGGCCAATGATAGCGTGGGAGCGAAGAGCTCCTCACCAGAAACACCGAAAGCCTGACATTGATGGGCGTCTACTTGCTTCTTCGTCCCAATGACTTACTGCCGCTGCTGATCTCCGTGTCCTGTTACTTGTGACTTCAACATGGCTCCCTTCAAACTCGCGGTCATCGGCGCCGGCCCCTCCGCATTCAACGTGGCCTCACGGCTCTCTCGCGCGTCCAACAGCCGATGCAAATACACATGTACGACCGATTATGGGCCCCGCACGGCCTAGTCAGATACGGCGTCGCCCCCGACCACCCGAAGGTCAAGGTGCGCTTCGACGGTGCAAGAGAAACCAGACGCTGACGAGCGAAACCCAGAACTACGTGCACAAGTTCGACGAGGCCGCCGCCGACCCGCGCTTCCGCTTCTTCGGGAACGTCAACATCGGCACGACCTCCACCTCGCCCATCCCGCACAACCTGCACCTCCCCATCCAGTTCCTCCTGTCCAACTACACGCATCTCCTCTATGCGACGGGCTGCACGCTGCCCACGCTGCCCCCCGCGCTGCCCCCCGCCCCGCACTGCATGCCCGCGCTGGACTTGTGCACTGGTACACGCAGCACCCCTCCGGCCCCGCCCAGCCGCCGCTGGACAGGCTGTCGCACGTCACGCTCATCGGCAACGGGAACGTCTCGCTCGACATCACGCGCATGCTCCTCGCCGCGCCCGCCAATCTCGCCAAGTACGACATACCGGAGGCGGTGATGGCGGTGCTGGCGCGCTCGACGGTGAAGCACGTCTCCATCGTCGCGCGGCGCGGGCCGCTCGAGGCGGCGTTCACGGTGAAGGAGCTGCGCGAGCTCATCAACCTCCCCGGCGCGTCGATGGTGCCCATCGACCCCCCGCTGCTCATGCCGCCCCCTGAGACAAGGTTATCGCGCCAGCAGACGCGCATGCTCGCGCTGCTGCGTCAGGGCTCGGTGCAGGCGCCGGGGAGCACACCCAAATCGTGGTCCCTCGACTTCTTCCGCTCTCCGACCGGCCTCGCGCCTGTGCCCCCTTCCCCGTCTTCTGACATCACGCACTGAATGAGCTTATTGGATCTATTAGCGTCACTCCCACAGTCTCCCTCTTGATCCTGACAGGACGTGCTGAATGAACTCGGACTATGCGTCTGTTGTGTAAACGCAAGAGCCTACTAGACTTTTTATTACTATTACAAGCAATGTTGCACACCGTTTCGAAGAAGTTATATCCTTTACATGTAGACAGGGTCTCGAAGCGTCTGCCGTATACGCCTGCCAGAAAGTCTTCCTAGCAGTCGGGTCGTAAAGAGTCGCTCGTAGGTCCGAAACAGTCACTTTATCCCTTTCTGTACCCGCCGAGGCGACCCGGAGGGACCAGCTTGGAACACTAGTCGGTGTTTAACCCAATCTCCTTGCAGCCGTTCACCATACAGTAGGCACTTATCGAACTAACTTACTTGACTCGCGTTCAAAATTTGGTCCTCTAAGACTTATGAGTGGAGTATTTAGTAGTAGGGTTTCCTCATTTACAGTGATCCACAAACCTCCCTAGGTGGCGAGTCAGCGAGACCTCGGTAGGTTATTTACGACGGTATTTGACCACATAACCGTCGCTGAGAACAAGAACTCAAGTGCAGTCTGGAGTTCGCTCTATCTGGCTTCAGCGTGTCCTGCCGACAAGGCGGTAATAGCTAATTCTATAACCAGACGTTAGTGTTCAGTTTTATTTAACGAGAGCCTCAGTCCGGCCTACAAACCTGAATGTGGGAAGTGCAGTCGTACCTGTTACATGAACGGCACTTCTATCCGGTCAGGCTCCCTGCGGACCACATCGACAAATTTACAGATCTGTAATCAACCCATAAGAACATCTTAACCCTTAACGAGTGTTAGAGCCGGGCTAACGACAAGCCTACCGGGTGCTCTATGAGGGCTCGTAAAGGCAAAGAGTACATTCCGTAATGTTATTTTCCAAACAGCGGGGTGTGCAAGCGCGGCTCTTTAAGACCGCGAGTAAAATCGATTAGCAAGTGAGTCGGTTATGTCTGTCGTGGATGCCTCTTATACTCCCACAGCGTCGGAACTGGTCTAGACACCCTGCAGTTGCCTGTATTACGGCATCCAGTTTTAGTAAAGCTAGTGGGTGCAAATAAAGGGAAAGCTCGTAGACCTTACATTATAATCTGCACCAAGTCAAACTTAGTCCTATACCAACAGGCTGGTAACTCGATCCACACTACGGTGAAAGTAAAAAGTTTTGGAAATCTCGTTGTAGGTAGACGACGGTAGCGGGACTCGCCTGAAGCGGTGACATCAGTAGCAACGGATCAATCGGATGACGAGTGCGGCTTTCTGCCTACGTGACTGTTAGGAGGGCTCGGATACGTCGCTTCGTACTTAACGTGTAGCTTACTTCAGTGGTAGGTTAGAACGTCAAGGTGACTGGCGGGCGAGCGGCAAACATCTATCCAATGCGAAAACCTCTTCTTAACAGCGAGAGCTAGGGGCAGGGCCGCGAGCCTGTTCGCGAAGACGTCACGCTGGTAATAGTGGTAGTGCAGAAGAGCAACGCGTAGATACGTATGAATTGTATAACGTTTACTTAGCCGTGTGGGCGCCTCTGCGTGGTTTTGTAAGAGAGTCTAAAAGGACTAAAGAAAGGTTTAGTAGGTCAAAGAGCATATCATGGACAACTAGGTCCAGAAAGCGACTCTGTAATGCGCGGACGGTAAAGCACTCCAGCTCTTCGCGTCTTTAGACCCGTATAGGTGAACTCTTCTACCGATCCACGTTCTACCGTTTCGTATATATGGACTTTACACAACTGGTTACACCGCTAGAAAAAGACTATTGGTAGCTAGACCCGATAGGACCGAAGAAACCATTTGTAGTTACACTCCTTACTAGGTACTGGGAGCCGGAACTACTTTAGCGCCTAGAGTAGGTTATTAGAGTTGGTCATTGTTAGTCGGGCACGATATCTGTCCATTGTCATCGCGGTTATTGTCGGACGAGTGGAAACCTCCGGATACTACCATCTACTTCACCTCGACTACAGAAGCTGAGAAGCTGCAGGTCACTATCTCGATAAGTTCTGAAAGTTTTTAAGACGTTATCAGGTTCGGTCCCTCGCTTTTACGGCGAACGAAAGGACGTGAGCAAGCTGATTCAGGGTCTACACAAACTTCTATGCCGTCCGACAGCGATCTCCTCGGTGGCCGCACTCGCTCTATTGAAGCAACTACTATAGGTAACGGACATCGCTAACACACCCACTACTACCAACCTACTACCATCTACCTTTATGAACGGAGCGAACAGGACGCGTTGATATTCCGCAGGTGCCTAAATTTGATTGATCCTGCGCCACTTTCCGCGGTGGGAAGTGCGCGTGGTACACAGCTGTCTCCAACCTAGTTCCTTTCTAGGCGGCATTGTCGCACCACTTTATCGTACTTCAGTCTACTTCAGGCCGCTCCGTTAGTTCCCGTTTACCCGGTAGTTGCCGCCCGTAATATTGTCCGTGATTGGAAGAAGAAAGGCAAAGACGATAGTTCCCTCTAATCGAGGCTTGTGCCACTGTCTGGGCGTGCTATTATTTTACCATAGTGTGATCCCTGCGAGTTAAGATTGCGAGTGCAAGTTTTGAGGATATCTAGGGCTTTTTCGTATCTCAACACGGTGACGTCGCTAACATGCATCAGAGGGCTCCCGTTTGTGGTCTTTTAAACCTAGCTTGGACGCATTTGAAGCCTATAGGACAGACCGTAACATGCTGTGAACTCGAGGCTTGCACTTGCGATCTTAATGTCGTTACTCGATCAACTATCTGTTAGAGCGCAAAGCCCAAAAAACCCAGTGGACGGGCTATACACGAGTCATTGGGGCTGTGTCGTGTCGTGTCGTGTGACGATGTGTCGTGAGGCTGGTGAAAACAGAACGGTAGAACGAGTACTCGGCGGTACCTGTGTTACTCTAGAAAAACTCGTCCTACATATATAGAAACTAATGGGCGTCTGTATTGTCTTACACTTTCCACGAATCATAACGTCCCTGTTCTCCTATCTCGAGTCCTAACATTCTGCCTCGTTTCTGCCTGCACGACACGACACAGCCACAGTGACTCATGTATAGCGGCTAGCCCGTCCACTGGGTTTTTTGGGCTTTGCGCTCTAACAGATAGTTGATCGAGTAACGACATTCGCAGGGATGACACAGCTTTTTATTGAGTAAGTTAAAGGGATGACAAAGTATGTCGATTCAGTCCTTGCTATCCCTGGTAAACGTTAAGCTTGAATCGACATTCGGCGGGACTCGATTCTGGAACAGGACCCGTACTTATAAATCCCACGTGCTACGTATGAAAGGCTGTAACTTGTTTGTTTCTATAGTGTTCAGGGCTTTAGTTTTCACATGGATAGCTATACCTGTAACGACATCGTACACTGTCCGTGTTCGTCTAATTACATGGAAATAGAGTTTCAGCGGCAGCAGAGGATTGGAACGAAGGTTCATAATTGCGGTTCTGCATAGTCAAGATTCATGCAGGGAGGATTCTTTACAGTTGTAAGAGCCATGTGATTAGTTATTTGAAGGCACGATTTCAAACACTCTCACGAAAATTATGTAAGTACATAGTCACAACCCGGCGTCTCACTCCTCTATTGTACTAGCACTGTAGGTACATAAGGGCTAATGATAATCTTATGTTAACACCGTTGAACTCTATTGTCAGATAATTATACCACGTACGCGCAACCGCTAGATAAAGCTTCTCTGTCAACATAAAATTTATCGATAAACTTCATACGATGAAACACCGTCATCGAGATCATTGGCGTCTCCTACACTCAAACACACTAATTGCACTTTACACGTAGTTAAAACCGAGCGCGGTGTTTAATGCGGGTTAACCCAACGGTAACAACGTTGCGTTCATTGGCAGGATCCTCGATTTATTATGTCGTAGAGAAACCTTATTCTCTCTTTCTCTTGACAGGCTGCGGCGAACGTTCGGTGATAGTTATAGACCAGTTTATGAACGGAGATCTTCTGTCTACTCCGGAAGCCCTTAGTCATAAGCGATGTTTCGAGCACATGGTAGAACTTTCTTTGGTAACGTTTATGCACACACAACCCTACGATGTGTCGGTACGTTAGGTGTAGCACGATATATCAGGCGTGGCTTTTACAAGTATACGTCTCATAACAAATGCGAACGTTTGGAGACAGAATATCAGTATCAATATATATATTACTGTGAGGGTGAGTAGGCGCGGAGGGTCGATTCTTGCGGGCGCGGCGGAGGGTGGGGTAGGCCAGGGAAAGGAAGGGGTCGCGGCGCGGTGCGCGCTGGAGGAGGCGCAGGTGGCGCATGCAGCAGTGGCGGGGGGCGCGTTCGGGGCGGCAATAGAGCGATCCGCCTGGCAGTCCGCCCCGAACTGAGTCGACGGTCCAGAGACGGGGAAGCAGAAGGCCGCACCCACGCCAACATCAACTTCAACATGAGCGGGAGCGGCGGAGTGGTGGCCGGGGCGGTCGGTGTAGTGGGTTATATCACAGGCGTTGCGATATTCGCAGGTAGTAGCACGAGCGTTAGTGGGGGGCGCGCGGGTAGCGGCGGGTCGGGCTGCGCATGCACAAGGCGTCACACCGGGGGTGCCCCGCCTGCTACGCGGGCCGCTCCCACGCGTCCACGGGGTCGCGCCCCAGCATCTTGCTCCGCCACCCCAGGCGCACCTTCGGCTCGCTCCCCTAGTGCTCCAGCCACCCGTCCTCCCTCCAGAGAGGGCAACTCTACCGCGCCTCGCACCGCCCCAGTTCCCGCCACACCCGCTCCCGCTCCCAATCCACACCACAGCTACAGCTACAGCTACAACCACAACTACAACTACAGCCCCCA
>KV417518.1:242089-259902 GCA_001630335.1 Athelia psychrophila | reverse complement strand
GTCTCCTACACTCAAACACACTAATTGCACTTTACACGTAGTTAAAACCGAGCGCGGTGTTTAATGCGGGTTAACCCAACGGTAACAACGTTGCGTTCATTGGCAGGATCCTCGATTTATTATGTCGTAGAGAAACCTTATTCTCTCTTTCTCTTGACAGGCTGCGGCGAACGTTCGGTGATAGTTATAGACCAGTTTATGAACGGAGATCTTCTGTCTACTCCGGAAGCCCTTAGTCATAAGCGATGTTTCGAGCACATGGTAGAACTTTCTTTGATACACGATGTTATGCACACAACCCTACGATGTGTCGGTACGTTAGGTGTAGCACGATATATCAGGCGTGGCTTTTACAAGTATACGTCTCATAACAAATGCGAACGTTTGGAGACAGAATATCAGTATCAATATATATATTACTGTGAGGGTGAGTAGGCGCGGAGGGTCGATTCTTGCGGGCGCGGCGGAGGGTGGGGTAGGCCAGGGAAAGGAAGGGGTCGCGGCGCGGTGCGCGCTGGAGGAGGCGCAGGTGGCGCATGCAGCAGTGGCGGGGGGCGCGTTCGGGGCGGCAATAGAGCGATCCGCCTGGCAGTCCGCCCCGAACTGAGTCGACGGTCCAGAGACGGGGAAGCAGAAGGCCGCACCCACGCCAACATCAACTTCAACATGAGCGGGAGCGGCGGAGTGGTGGCCGGGGTGGTCGGTGTAGTGGGTCATATCACAGGCGTTGCGATATTCGCAGGTAGTAGCACGAGCGTTAGTGGGGGGCGCGCGGGTAGCGGCGGGTCGGGCTGCGCATGCACAAGGCGTCACACCGGGGGTGCCCCGCCTGCTACGCGGGCCGCTCCCACGCGTCCACGGGGTCGCGCCCCAGCATCTTGCTCCGCCACCCCAGGCGCACCTTCGGCTCGCTCCCCTAGTGCTCCAGCCACCCGTCCTCCCTCCAGAGAGGGCAACTCTACCGCGCCTCGCACCGCCCCAGTTCCCGCCACACCCGCTCCCGCTCCCAATCCACACCACAGCTACAGCTACAGCTACAACCACAACTACAACTACAGCCCCCACTTCTGCCCCTTCCCCCGTGTCCGCGCTCCGGCCAGCCTCTCGCCTTCTTCAGCTCCCTGGTGCTAAACCCGCACGAGGGGCCGCGGACGTGGCTCGGGACTGCGTCGTCGCGCTCGTACGCGCAGACGACCGCGCTATCGGAACAGAGTCCCCCGCCGTACTCGTCGCCCCCCAGCTACCCGTGGTAGCTGCGCGGCCCCTCCAACTACTCGAGCGCGTCGAGGAAGTGGCACTTGCGGCGGAGCTCGCCGGGCGCGGCGCGCTGCTACCTCTGCACGAAGTGACAGCTCGCGCGGTCGTGGCGGTAGTGGCGGAGGCCATACAGCATGAACCGCTCTAACCGCCCGCGCCGCTCCTCGTACGCGCGCTACAGCTCGCTCTGCAAGGGCAACGGCTACTCGCACTGCACGCTGTCGGACAGGTCGCCGCCGACCCGCCCCGGCCTCCCCACGACGCACATGGTCACGTGTTCAGGTCGCGCCCGTACGTCACGCCCCGCCCCCCGTCGCGCCCCCCGTCGCACCCGTCGCACGTCGGGCAGCGTATCTCCTCTACGCACATCAACCTGTCCTCCTTGACCTACCCCTCCACGTCCAACACGCCCTACCCGCTCCACCTCCAGCACGGCTACAACTGCAAGGGCTTCTTCGCCTTCGCGCCCAGCCGCCGCCGGAGCAGCTTGAACACGTGCATCAAGACCCAAAGCGAGCAGTCGCAGACCAAAGAGAACGTGGCAGCTTCGCGTGGAACTGGAAGCCCACCAGCCCCCGCTGCGGCATAGACTGATCCGGCACGCCCCGGGTATTAGCCAGCATGTACACATAAACGTAGCCGACAACCTGCGCGCTCTCTCGGCACTCCGGTGCAACTTACGCCTCCCCGGCCGCGGCTACTGGCGCTCAAACTTCCCTCGGTACAACTTCAGTGTTCATTGTCCTGTGCCTCTAGTCGTCGCCGTCATTCAGTAACCCTGCTTCTTCGTTCATCTGCGGGTAGTTACAGTCCGAAAGCCACAAAGACCACTCCTCGAGAAGCGAGGGTGCGATAGTAACCGGTTCTCGAGTCCCCGAAAGGACAGTTCTATGGCACTTGTACGTCTGACAGACGAGGAAGGGGACGAGGTGGTGGAGGTGCTAAATATGGATATGAATGATGCGCGATTTATGTGGGGAATTTCTTACGTGTATGCCGGCGACGCCAGTTACTGTGAAGGTACGTGTTGGCAACGGTACAAATACCTACCCGACCATCGCTGGCCGCGCGGAAGGGCGCGGAGTGGCGTGTAATCGTAGTTTACTCGTAGACGAATTCTGATGAGAGCAGTCTGACTTTGCCGAGGGCGTGAAAACGCTGGGCTTTGCGCTAACTATTTAAGTTTAAATCCGACGACGAGTCAACACCCTCTGCTCGTATGTTACCGACGGCGTTCGCGGACATTTTTGGACGTATTCATTTTTCCAATTGCTCTGCGGTCCAATAGTTTCCGCCGCCTAACTGTATGGACGTTCGTGTGGTAGCGCTTTCGCATCTATAGACATCGGTACTTTTTATACCACAAGACCAGGTGAAGCGGTATACCGCTTGTCTGGCTATTATATTTCAAACGACACGTCATGGGCCCGTGAGGTTAAAACAAGCTCGCCGGTTTGGGACACTCGTCTCGTGTAGGTTCTTATAACAAGGCTCACGCCTGGTAACCAACATTATTCGGCCTGTCAACCTTGGTCGTTCTTGTCTTGTGAGCGCGTCACCTCTACACGCACCTGTTAAACAACCCTCACGTTTATTAAGTCTGGGAAACGCTAAAGAAACTGGACCATCTGTACTCGTTCCGCCAAGACGTACCTACTATGACATCTGCGCTTGAGTGCTTAAACTCTGTGTGAGGTGCACTTGTACCACACCATGGGTGCGTGACGTGTTGTGGCGGTAATCCAGCTGTTACCCTATAGTCACGTTACCTGTTGGGGTTTGGTGACGTCACCGATATAATAAAGACCTGCAATCCCACTACATCCGGTTCGGCGCTCAAACTGAGCGCATATTCTGCGACCAGTACTTACACTCGTAACGCTGTCTGGTCCCTTGCCGCTACACAGCCTTGTCTGGGATAATTGACGAAACTTGCGAGGTAGAGTATCAACATGGCCGGTATGGTCGAATGTTGGGTCGGTGGGAGTTGGCGCGGAGGGTCGGTTCTTGCGGGCGCGGCGGAGGGGTAGGCGAGGGAAAGGAAGGCGTCGCGGCGAGGGGCGCGCTGGAGGAGGTGCAGGTGGCGGAAGGTCGGGCGCATGCAGCAGTGGCGGGGGGCGCGCTCCGGTTACTAGAGCTACTGCCACAAAGTAGCATACTTCAAATAGCTATTTAAAATACAACTGTCTCTTCGAAATAGATCGCCAACGCGCATGCACCATATTAATAGACTGTTATCTCAAGTTGCCACAATTGTATTCTAATAGTAATCGGGAATACATGGATGTCACGATCATGTTATCTCCTCACTCTGCGGCCCAACACTGATACATGAATGTATTAAAAGCACTCTCACAAACTTTAGCACGGAAGTTTATTGATTAGTGTACCGAGAATGTTGACATTTCTTAGGAGGGACGTACTTAGAACTGATACGTCTTGGCGTTAATACTTGGAAGCAAGGTTAGGAGACGACGGCGACTTTGAGATAAAGGTACATTAATCTGCTTGTGCCTGTCACATGCTACAGCAATGTCCATATCGATAGGTACACTTTTGATTTCGGGACTTGTGATATCTTTGTTTGTTCAATGTCGGAAAGTATGCATCGTGCACCCTAAATATTCATGCCCAGGACAAGGTCTTAGCTCAGGGCGGCTTACAGCTAAGTTCGAATTGCAAATGGTCCCTATCGTTCCTGACTTAGCTGTATGAAACAGTAGGGAAATTGAATGAGTTATTTTTCGACACAGTAGGGACGCTTACAGCAATGAGCTAGTTGATAGACAATCTCGCGTTTCGGGTTTTTTGGGTCACCTGCCCGATCGGCGATATGTACTCAGTGACACCGACACAGCACAGCACGTCCGTCTTTGCTCCGTCTTACAATCCTGAGCTCTATCCTCTTGTCCCTGCAATACTAAGCACCTTCCACAATCTGTTATGTCTGCGGGTAATCAAAGATATATACATCCAGCTCAAAAAGATCTCATTGTGTCCATGTCGGCTCGTGGGCAAGATGGCAAGACAAAAGTGGTCGGAGTGCTGTGTAGCAGTGTGCTGTGCTGTGCTGTGTCGGGGTTACTGAGCACATATCGGGCAGGTGACCCAAAAAACCCGAAACGCGAGATTGTCTATCAACTAGCTCATTGCTGTAATTCTAGCGTTCACGTTCGGAGCTCAAGTGTCGTACAATGCCAGACAGGATATCCGAAGTTTACGCAGGTTCGATCCAAATTTTCTGGTGTTTGCCCTCGGGAGACTACGTACAATCGCTGCAGTGGCACAACTCTATGCTTTTTCGGGATCTATAGGAGTTTTGAACGTGAGCGTTAGAATTGAGCGTCCCTAGTGTGATACCATTTTATTATCGTGCGGGTCTGTCACCGTGTTCGGAGCTAATCTCCCTTGATAGCAGAAACGGAAAGAAGAAGGTTAGTGCCTGTTATAATGCCCGCCGTTGATGGCCCATTTGCCCTTGATTGCCTCGCCGGACTTCATCTGACTTCATGCTATTTCACCACGCTGTTACGGCGGATCTTTCCTTGATCCAACCTCTGTCGACACATGGTGCGCGTGAAGGGTGGCGCCTTTCACCGCGTCCTAGTTAGTTTAAATCCGTCGACGCCTTATAGTTGCGCAGGACAAGCGAGGCAAGTATTTCCATCTACCATCATCCAACCATCATCACCCACACAATCGCTACAGGCAATGGATATCATCAACGAAGTTATCTCGCTCACGCCGGTGGCTCCTCTAGCGACAGCCTGCCGTATCTTCAAACACATCTGGGACTTAGTCGAACGAGTGCAGGAAAGCAAGCGGCATTTTCGCTCCCTGGCTTGGACTATTGCAGAATTTTTGAAAGTCTTGAATAGCTCTATCACTGGACGTCGAAGAGTCGAAGACATCAGCTCCACTTCATCTACCATCATAGGCCTCCAAAGGTGAGCAGGCTGTTATTGGCGCTACTGTTACCTGTCTATAGCACGGGCTGATTGTTACTGGTTGAGATTATTGGATGAGATCCGCGATTTCATCAAGGCCGAGGGTCATGGATCATTCCTCACATTGATGTTTACCAAAGAAGCCAGGATAGCCCAGATCGATGGTTATCAGAAAAAGATCGCCACATTGGTCAACACATTTCAGGTATATATGCTTTGCCATCTTGCACCTAGCCATCTTCTCAAGTGGATATGCCCAGATTTCTGCGCTTCTCGACCTCACGAAATGGCAGGCGCGTAATGTCTCAGCGAAAGACCTGGATCAACAGGTACTATACGAGAAACTGGATGATTTGGAAAGAAATCAGGAAAATCTGAGAGAATGTTTTGGTGCGTCTCCGCGGGTGTGCCGATTCATTTGCAATATGTTAAGTATGCATAGATGCGCAACGAGAAGACGTGATGGTGATAATGGTCGCACTGCAGAAGCGCTTGTCCGAGCGCCGGGACGGGGATCGAGAGCGACAATTCTTCTCCAAAAGCGTAACCTATCTACAAACGGCGAGCGGGCGGTCAGTGGAACTGCAAGATTGGATGGTGACTTCATTCGAAGTGCAATTCATGCCTCGCTGCATAGGCTCGGGAGGATTGTCAGTGCATCCGTCTTTCGGCGTGAGCAGTAGGCTAACTAGGCAACGATGACTACAGTGGCGAAGTCCGCTCAGGGCGATGGCAGCAGATGGATGTTGCTCTAAAGGTTTTGAAAAATGAAAGTGGCATCACACCTAGCTCAATGGTCGGACAACCATATCCTGATTCAAACTGAACCACGTCTAATATTACATTCCAGATGCTCGAAAGGGAAATAAACGTGGGTGATCGAAATGATTTTGACCTACGGCATTATGTCCGTTGACGTCCCACAGATCTGGTCAAGGCTGCGACACCCTCATATTCTCCGTAGGTGCTGTCTGTATTGGCTGAGTGAACGATTAGCTAAAATGAGCGCCAGAATTTCTCGGCGCGAACGTGTGGGGCGACAAACCTTTTATTGTAATGCCTTACATGAGAAACGGAAATGCTCGGGAGTATCTCGTGGGCCATCCGAACAGCAATCGGGCCGAGATTGTGAGCAATTCCCAATTCTACAAGAATACCCAACTAATGTCTAGACTTTTAAACAGCTGCACCAGGCGTCCCTCGGACTGGCCTATCTTCACGGCAAGTACATTGTCCATGCTGACGTGAAGGGTGTAAGTCCAAACATCCGGCCTGACTCCGAGAGCAATTTATTTTGACTTGTGATTGCAGACCAATATCTTAATCGATAATGGCGGAACAGCCGTCCTGTGCGACTTCGGTCTATCTCGCTTGAGGTCTGACGTGAACTCAAGAACAAGAGTCGCTGCCAATACACCAGTTTATGGCAGCATTTATTGGATGGCTCCAGAGCGACTGAGCGGTGGACCCCTCCAAACACCTAGTGACATTTACTCCTTTGGGATGATGATTTATGAGGTGAGTATTCAGAATCTCCTGGTTTAAAACTTGCGCTCAGTTCATTCAATCAAGCTATTCACGGATGACATACCACTTGCCGACGTTCCTCTAACCCAATTTGTGGCTGATCACAAGGTTCGACCAGGGAGGCCCAGCGGAGCCGCCCATGTCTTTCCCTATTTCACTGACAAAGCCTGGATGCTCGCTGAGAAATGCTGGGCTGACGATCCTTCTGAAAGACCGTCCGCATATGCCGTCTGCGAAGCTCTGGGACAGATGTACATTTCCTATATTGAAGAAGCTTTGCCACACGTTGTAACGAACATTATCATTATTTTTCAGATCATCCGAGAACGCAAATGTGTTGTCTGCGTATCAGGCTCAAGTAAGTCGTGCAGGACAGTCCTAGTTCTCCCTCTGACACCCTCACTGCGATTATCTAGGTTATTCGAGTAAGTCACGCACTACAGTCATGGTTCTCATTCTGACGCTCTGACCCTAATGATATAGGATACTGTGGCAGTAAGTGGTCCACTACAGTCAAGGTTCTCACCCTGACACCCCGACCCCAACGATTAGGCTCGTGAAGTGAGTTGTGCACTACATAAACCGTTCTCACTCTGACACTCTGACTATAATGATTTAGGCTCGTGAGGTCAGTCGTGTAGTCAATGCACGGTTCTCACTCTGACGCCAGACTGCAACGATTTAGCGTAAAGTAAGTCATCCGGTACAGTCGTAGTTCTTACTCTGACATCCTGGCTGCAATCATTTAGGCTCGTGAAGTAGGTCACACTCTACCATCATGATTCTCACGCTGACGCCCTGACCACAATGATTTAGGCCGCAGTGAGTCGTGCATTACCGTCACGGTTCTCTTACTCTGACGCCCTGACCGCGGTGGTTTAGGCTCATGAAGTAAGTCGGGCTCTGCAGTCATCATTCTCACTCTGACGCCCTAACTGCAATGATTTAGGCTCCAGTAAGTCGTGCACTACTGTCATGATTGTCGCTCTGACGCTCTGACGGCGATGATTTAGGCGCGTGAAGTAAGTCGTGCTTTGCAGTCATTATTCTCACTCTGACGTCTTGACCCTATAGCGTGAAGTAAGTTGCGCTCTACTGTCACCATTTTCACTCTGACACTCTGGCCGCGGTGTTTTAGGCTCATGAAGTAAGTCGTGCTTGACAGTCATGGCTCTCACTCTGACGCCCTGACTGCAATGATTTAGGATCCAGTAAGTCGTGCACTACTGTCATGATTGTCGCTCTGACACTCTGACGGCGATAATTTAGGCGCGTGAAGTAAGTCGGGCTCTGCAGTCATCCTTCTCACTCTGATGTCTTGACCTTATAGCGTGAAGTGAGTCGTGCTCTACTGTCACCATTCTCACTCTGACACCCTGACCACGATGATTTAGGCTCGTGAAGTAAGTTTTGCATTACCGTCATGGTTCTCACTCTGACGCTCTGACCGCGATGATTTAGGCTCGTGAAGTAAGTCGTGCTCTGCCGTCATAGTTCTCACTCTGACGCCCCGACCACCATGATTTAGTGTGAAGTAAGTCATGCAGTACAGTCATAGTCGTCAACCTGACACCCTCACTGCAATGATTTAGGTTATTCGAGTAAGCTGTGCGCTCCAGTCATGGTTCTCATTCTGACGCCTCAATCTCAATGATTTAGGCTATTGCAGTAAGTCGTGCACTACAGTCAAGGTTCTCACTCTGATGCCCTGACCACAATGATTTAGGCTTATTCGGTGAGTCGTGCACTACATTAAAGGTTCTCACTGTGACACCCTGACTGCAATGATTTAGCGTAAAGTAAGTCGTGCAGTATTCTCATGGCTCTCACTCTGACACCCTGGCCCGATGATTTAGACGAAAGTAAGTTGTGCACTATAGTTATGATTCTCACTCTGACGCCTTGACCCCAATGATTTAGAAACAAGTAAGTTCTGCACTATATTCATGGTTCTCACTTTGACGCTCTGACCTAATGATTTAGGTTCTAGTAAGTCGCGCTCTACAGTCATGGTTCTCACTTTAACGCCTCGACCCTATAGCAAAAAGTAAGTCGTGCACTAAATTCACGGTTCCCACTCTGACACTCTGACCACAACTATTTAGGCTCAGGTAAGTTGTGCACTACAGTCATGGCTCTCACTCTGACGCCCTGACCGCAATTATTTAGCATGTTCAAGTGAGTTGTGCACTACATTGATGGTTCTCACTCTGACGCCCTGACTGCAATGATTTAGTATGTTCAAGTGAGTCGTGCACTGCAGTGATGGTTCTGGCTCTGATACTCTGACCCAACGATTTAGGATTGTCAAGTAAATTGTGCACTACAGTGATGGTTCTGGCTCTGACGCTCTGACCCAATGATTTAGGATTGTGTAGTGAGTTGTGCACTATAGTCATGGTGCTGGCCCTGACGCCCTGCCCGCGATGATTCAGACTATGGTAAGTGGTGTACTACCCATCATGGTTCTCGCACTGACTGACCACAATTATTTAGGGTGCCGCTGTGAGTCGTGCACTACCCTCATAATTCTCATGCTGACGCCCTGGCCACAATTATTTAGGGTTATTCTGTGAGTCGTGCACTACAGTCACAGTTTTCACTCTGACCCTCTTGCCCTCGTAGCGAGGAGTAAGTCTTGCAGTAGCTTCATTGTTCTGACTCTGACACCCTGATCCCAACGATTTAGACTCCAGTAAGTTGCTGACTACAATTATGGTTCTCACTGTGACACCCTGACCCCCAATGATTTAGTATAATGTTAGTCGTGCAGTACCGTCACGGTTCCGACTCTGACGCCCTGACCCCACTATTATTTAGTATGATGTTAGTCGTGCAGTACCGTCATGGTTCTAACTCTGACACCATGGCCCCAATGATTTAGTCTTATCATGTGAGTCGTGTACTACAGTCACGGTTCTCAATCTGATGCCCCGGCTACAATTATTTAGGCTCTAGTAAGTTGTGCACTACCCATCATGTTTCTCACTCTGACGCCCTTTCCCCATAGCGTCCAGTAAGTTGTGCACTACAGTGATGGCTCTCACTCTGACACCCTGCCCACAATGATTTAGACTCTAGTAAGTTGTGTACTACCCATCATGGTTCTCACTCTGACGCCCTGACTGCAATGACTTAGGGTAGCATAGTGAGTTGTGCACTACTATCATGGTTCTCACCCTGACACCCTGGCCTCATAGTACAAAGTAAGTCATCCAGTACCGTCATTGTTCTGACTCTGACGTGACCCTAATGATTTAGTCTGTTGAAGTAAGCCGCGGACTACAATTATGGTTCTCACTCTGATACCCTGACCGCATGATTTAGGCTCTTGCAGTAAGTTGTGTACTACGGTCATGATTCTCACTCTGATGTTTTGACCGCGATGGCTTAGGCTCATGAAGTAAGTCATGCACCACAGCCATGGTTCTCACTCTGATGCTCTAAACGCAATGGTTTAGGCCCGCACAGTGAGTTGTGTATCATAGTCACGGTTCTCACTCTGACGCCCTGGTCACAATGATTTAGCATGCAGTAAGTTGTGCAGTACAGTCATGGTCCTCACTCTGACGCCTTGATCCCATAGCGTTTAGTAAGTCTTGCACTGCAGTCCTGACTCCCACTCTGACACCTTGACGGTAATGGCTTAGGCCCGTGAAGTAAGTCCCGCCCTACAGTCATGGTTCTCACTCTGATGCCCAGAACGCAATGATCTAGCTTGAAGTAAGTCTTGCACTACATCAATGGTTCTCACTCTGATGTCCTGCATGCAATTATTTAGTTTGAAGTAAGTCTTGCACTACATTAATGGTTCTCACTCTGACGCCCTGACCCCACAGCGTGTAGTAAGTCGTGCACTACGGCCATGGTTCTCACTCTGACACCCTGCCCGCAATGATTTAGGGTCAAGTAAGCCGTACATTACATTCATGGTTCTCACTCTGACAACCTGACCTCATAGCGTGAAGTTAGTTGTGCACTACAATCATGGTTCTCACTCTGACGTCCTGAACTTCATCATGATTTAGCGTGAAGTAAGTCCCGCACTACATCAATGGTCCTCACTCTGACGCTCTGACCCCATAGGGTCTAGTAAGTCGTGCACTACAGCCATGGATCTCACTCTGACGCCCTGCCTGCAATAATTTAGAAAGTAAGCCATGTGCTGCAGTCATGGCCCTCATTCTGACGGGTGCAGCAGTCGGACGGTTGTTTGTTGGCCTAACGATTCCCTAGCAGTTATATGATTGGTATCTCGAGTAAGTCCAGCTCACAAACTCATCAGATTAGTCCTTGACCTATTTTTCCAAACAGAGCTGTGACTGGGGACTGCTTTGGCACACTGCGGCCACTCTGAATATCGTTTTCTTTCATCATGTATCAAATTATTATAATGTCGGATGCTATCGGCCATTTGCTGGATCCCTACCACGACACCGGCCTGGATTCCATGGAACTCACATCAACAAAGGAAGACGAACTCAGGAAGAGCAATCGCCGTCCACCATACTTGTGCTCCAGAAGCACCACCGTGACGCTGCCCTCTCCGTAATCTATGTGCCGCATATGTGGCCGAGCACGGGCCCCATGGCCAGCAGCGGCGCGAGCGATTATGTCGCCCAATACGCCACCGCCGATGGAGAGCGGCGTGGATCCCCCATGGGACACGAGCAGGCAGGCGATGAGCTGTGGGGTTGTGCGCGTGAAGGCCTAGTCTAGGTTCTACGCAAGGTGCCAGAGGCTGGCAAGCTGGAGGGCGTGCGACTGGCCGCAGATCTCGTTGAAGGGGCCGAAGATGAGCAGGCCGATGGCTGTCCCAGCCTGGGTGGTGTTTTTAGTTCAGGTGCGAGGTCGGACAACCGTAATTGTGGTGCGTACCGTAACCGAAGACAAAGGCGGGCGTGATGAGGGTGTCGGCCACGCTGCTCGTTATCCCGAGCTCCTGGACCACCTGCGCGCTGTCAGGGGCGATCATTGTCGATACTGCGGGGTGATGAATGTGAACGCGGTCGTCTATTTTCAGCGCATAGTCCAGCTGAATCGCAAGCTAGAATGAGCTTGAGTCACTGCGTTTTCTGCAAATTAGCCGCGGGAGGTCATATACATACACAGATAAATATACTGTGGATGGTTAAGATAATTGAATATGTCGATGATATCATGAGCACGCGGGGGCCAGATAATTAGGATCACGCGCAAGACGACGCGTCGCTTGATCCACTTCAAGCTTAAGTCTTCAACCTCTCGATTATCGGCTGTAGAGCATTTACTGTACAGGAATGCCCCTGAGCTACCATAAACACCAAAATCGAACCTGTGGACGTATCCGAGTACAACTTCCTGGGGGTCTTGAAGCTTCAAAGCTTCAACCCGCACTGTTCCAGCGCAGTCAAACCGGAAGGTTCCAGGTTCAAAACCCAGTGATGTCACTTTTCTGTAGATTTGCTGGGATCATGTTAATCACTCCGGATGTTTGTTAGATCAGCTGTTGCAACGTCTTGAATCGCGCAGGGATTTCCCAGGTTGTGTTTCTGTCGGAAATCCCTGCGCGATTTGGAACATTCACCTCCCGCCCGCAATTCGCGCCCGCGCCCTGCCTGCATTTCTCGCCCGCGCACCCCCAGCATTTGTGCCCGCCTCCCGCCCGCGCTCCAACCGTATTCGCGCCCGCCTCCCGCCTACATTCACTGCCGCACAGAAACGCAGGATGCGCACATTGAAGGCAAAGGGGAGGTGAGGTAGTGGTGATCAAGAGACACCAGTGTGCCCGCCAGGTAAATTGTCGCCTAGGCTCAAAAGTGCACAGAAAGACGGCCCAATTTTGGCAGGGCAAAAGGGCGAGGTAATTTGTCGAACATTTGCACTATTACCGGGCGCAAATCATGTACCGGGCGTCTTATTGAACTACCTTTTGCTCCCTTTTGCAACTTCTGGCCCTTTTGTACCTTTGACTGCACGGAATGAATTGTTTCCTAAGACAGATTGGTAAGTGGGATATGTTACTGATAATATAAAGTTCACTATATAGGCTAATGTACGGGCACATGGTATAAATTGCGTGTTTAAGACAACAAAGCGGCGAAGCTGAACTGTTATCGGAAGTAATACCGTAGATCTGCTCTCGCCTTTGATTACACGGAATCACTGATGATGTGAAGCACCCGGGGTATGTTTTTTACACTAGAGTCCACTTTTTATAGTCATGCAAACATTACCTGATTGCCACTTTTTCTTAGCAAATAGCCCGTCCAGTGGAATGAGCTGTTCGACTCTAATTCGAATCATATGCGCGACGCGCTTGATCACGTGATATATTACAGTCAACAGTGTGGCCGCACTTTCTCAGAACCGTTCCCTCACATCAATCCCGATCCTTTCCACACGCTTCATGGCTGCACAGGTGAATTTTCAACGTCCGATGTACTTCCATTCCGCGTTACCCTACATACACGCCACAAATCGTAACCAGGGCCTTAGCGGAGGCCTTGGACAATGCATGGGGTTTGGTGTTAGGCGGCCCTCCTTCCGTCTGCTCTGCAAACCGTAACCAGGGTCTTACCAGAGGCCTTGGACGATGCACAGAGTGTGACGCTGGGGGCCTGCCCCCATACCTTCCATTCACTTGCCATATCCTCCAATCTGACACATAGCATGCGCCCGTACAGTCTAAACTACACCGCAATCGCCAGTGGGAACTCGAAGTGAGTCCTTTCCTGCATCTCCATCTCAATCCCGATCAGCAGCTCGGCTGGCGTAGCGAACATCAGCATCGCGGCCCGCTCGACTGCGGTACACCCTGCTTCGTCCTCGGCCAAGGCATAGAGGTGTGTACTAGCAAATCATCCCAACATGGCCGCAGCAGCAATCACGAAATCAATGCCCTATGGTGCGCAAACCTCTTGTTCTCGGCTCACGTTCTACTTTCTAAAGTCATCTCTCCCCTATAGTTCGGCTTGGAAAGTCTGAGCTGAAGGTGTCAAAGATCATCCTAGGATGCATGAGCTACGGTAAACGACCATTTAACACTGGGGAAGCTTGAGAGACCTGATTAGCCCATGTGTGTATAGCTATGCAGATATGTGTTATGATTGAGCGTTAACACTCAAATGCGCCTTAGGTATACTCCAATGGTCTTCCGGAGGTCATCCTGGGCAAAACGATCAAACAGCACAACTTCAATCGCGACGAGATCGTCGTTATGACTAAGGTAAGTCGAAATCTTAGACTCTTAGCCCCCCCTAAAAGCCGTTGTTGACAGCGTGCTATCTTCACTGTCGGGCACACGAACGACACAAAACACAAACCAGAGAGCGGTTGTTACATTAATCGGCCCGCGGGTATTGCCTTCGGTTCTGTTGTTTTCTATGGGGACATTGGCTGACCACGAGCGCGAATTCAAAGATTGCGCGATCAGCAATGGGCTCACGCCCTTCATATCGATTCAGAACCATTATTGCATGCTCTACCGCGAGGAAGAGGTGCGTGAGCCCCTATTGGATTGGTGTTCCATTCCTGACCTTTATACAGCGCGAGATGATGCCGACTTTGAAGGCAAACTACTTCGATCCCGGGCACAAACGCAATGCTAATGTTGCAGTGGCAGCACTTTGGAGTAGGCTCAATCCCGTGGTCGCCTCTCGCGCGGGGAGTACTCACCCGCCCTCTCTCCAGCAAGAAGCCACAGTCGGAGCGCCAGAAAAAGGATAGATCCGTTTTTCTTCTCCTCTCTTCTCTGTATATCTGCGGAAGATAATTAACTATCTGATGGTTGGTTATAATCAGCACTCTTGGGATGTACCTCAAGAATCCCAAAGACAAAGAGATCGTCGGTCGGTGCGTACTCGCTGCTCCCTGCTCCGATCGCAAATCCGAGCCGTCTTGGCTACGTGTTGATCCGCCAGATTGGAGGAGAAGAATATCGGCGCAAGTATGGCGCAAACCGCCCTTGCGTGGCTTATGGCGAAGGATGGTTAAAAGTTTAAGGACATGTTATATTCTTAACGGCGACAGGACCCTCATATATAATACCATCGGTCATTTTTCATGATACTACGGGGTCACCTCTTCCCTCCATTGCGTGATATCGCTCTCCAAAGCCCATCGGCCAACATGAGGCCCGTTTTCACTATCCATTCTAGCCAGCCAATCTTCGTCAATACCCTCGTATATGTCCCCAGATGATGCGGAGGATGGAACCGTGTTGGCCACCCTTAGTTGCCATTGCTCTATATAGCGCTCTGCTGGAGTCCTTTGTCGTAGTATCCAACGCCCTCTACCGCCTATCACACTCTGGAGCCAATTCTCCTCTTGCTCTTTGTAGCACTTGCTGACAGGCCTCTCGCGCGAAGTGAGCACAACTCTCCCCCGCCCCCGGACCGCCTTCCTATCCAGTGCATGCAACCTTCTCTTCCATGCATCGTATGGCAAGGCAGTTTCCGGCCGGTCATGCCACGGATCCGATTGCATGTGGACAGTAAGGCCGGCGTTATCACTTTCCCCCCACAATGCATGATCTTCTTCCAGCCTCATGTCCAGGATGTTTGAGGTGCGGATAATAGGGAGGCAGATGTGGGTGAGATTCTGCCCAGCCACCTTTGCCACCTGGTAAAGTATCTCTTCCGGATTGGCGTGGCATCTTAGGCCGAGCAGATCCAGCATGCGCAGAGCGGGGAGTGGTGCTTCCAGCGTGCGCATCACACAGCGCATGGAATGTATGCGGCTTTCGAAAGAGTAATTCAAGGTTAGCTCCGTAAGGACTGGCAATGGTGGGATTGCGGGGGTGTGAGTGTTGAAGGCGACAGCTATTGAAAGAGTTTCGAGAGTCGGCGCGGCTCCAAGAAGGATCGTGTGCAAGGTGGCATGCATAAGGCTCTCGATAGATTGGGACGGGCCGCGGGCAAGCGCCGTCTGCACGATATCCTTGGGAGGAGGAATGTTCCGTTTGTAGATCATTTGAGCGATCCCACATGCATGCTCTACCATCTTATCCAGAAAGCAGTGCGAAGGTGCGACCTAAGAGCAACGGTGCATAGGAAACCGATAGAAGTCCTTGAAGAGAGCGCCAGGCGGCTACGGCCCCTGTTCGGCGACCATCCACTTGACGTAGCTCTGTGAGGGTCTAGGGTCAGAGCAGACTGGGCCAGCGTTAGTATAACTTAGGTCGGGGCTTCGATTTTCCTTCTCTCACTCTCCCCGACTGGTTCGCTGTGCTTCCCCCGAATGTATTTCAGCGGGTATTTCAGTATGGATATATGTTTGTAATCGATCCTGGTTCTTTGCTTTAGTTCTTCTTGAATGCTCTTCTTCGAGTAGGTCCGGCTCTTCAGCTCGTGGACGGGTCTTGCGAAGAGCTTACGAAGCGTTTCGAGGGAACACGCGGACTACTGGTCGAGCAGCATCGAGAAGTGGCTTCGCCACGACTTACGCGCTAGGGTTTCCGCCGCTGCTCGAAACACGACACGCTACAGGGCCTACCTCTGCTCCCCCAAACCCCGTGGACGCCCTTTAGCCAACACGGTTTGACGCTCTCCGTACTTATTCTATCGATAGTGGCGCTCCTCCTAAGTTGAGTGTTTGCGGGGACCCGTCTGGTGATAACGGCTCGTGTCCACGTTAGCGTAGCCGTGCCAACTAGCTCTCGAGCAATCCAGGATAGTTTACGGCCATTCCTACACCAAGATTATTCCGCTCCTGACTCGCGAGTGGTTGTGCCTGTTACAGGGGCATGACGAATACGTCGAAGACCATTATGTTCACGACCGCAGGTGCCCAACCCCCATACACCCCGCTGTTTGCCGTGCTCTTTCCACCCGTGCTCCTCCTCCTCTTACTTGTGTCCGTTCCCACGTAGCCCGAATCGCGAACTTCTAAACCATCTGCTGGATACCTGGAAACAGTCCTAGTTCATCACCCTATAGTTAGTCCGACTTTCGCGTTGTCTGATCAGCACTCATACTAGGGGCTTAATAGCCTGCTGGCGTCCGAGAAGCGGATACGTAAAAGGTACGTAGCATTTAGAGGTTGTACCGTCAGTGTGTCATGGCCGCTATGAACCTCTATCCTCATCGCTTTTCCAACGCCTGTCATGAAAGCGACATGTTTCTAAGACTCAAGTTCCAGAGTTCCTGACGCCTGCAAGTATATCCTTCCAGAGGTTCCACCATGAACAACCTATCACGTAGCCTCACGTCACTCGAACCCACTCCGAAAGCCACAAAGACCACTCCAGAGAAGCGAGGGTGCGATAGTAATTATAATCGGTTCTCGAGTCCCCGAATGACAACGTAACCGTTCTATGAATGGCACGATGACATGGTAACCCGAAGGGACAACGGTGGAGGTGCTAAATATAAATATGAACGATGCGCGACTTACTTCAGGATCAGCCCCTCTTGAGCTGCGCTGAGTTATGGTTGCTCAAGGTTGCTCTACTCAGATTGAGTGCTGAAACGTTGCTCCGCCGTTGCGGTCATCGCGCCGGGGCTGGCACGTACGACTAGCTTCCGTCACCGCTCCGTTATTGGACATCCGATATTCCTTGCAAATCTATTCAGTGAAGGGAGGTTCAGTGGTGGTGGAACGTGGTGGAGTAGAGGGAGCGGAACGGGTAAATAAAGCGTACCTCGCGTGGGGACAGCTTCAAACCGTTTTCTATAAACGTAAAAGGACACAACTGCCCCCGGCGTGGCCAACGAGTAATAGAAACCAGAGGTTTTGTAAAGTACTGCCGTCGGTCGCAATAGCTATGGTGAGGCAGCGTGAGTTTCCAGAAGGTCGACGCGAGTTCAAACGTGTCGATAATCTGTTAGCAGGAGCGTTCCTAGACGCAAGCGTTTCTCCGAAGAGGTAGTTGAGGCGGTGGTCTCCGATATGTCGCTACCCGTACGCACCACGCGTCCACTGACCTTAGTGGAGTGGGCGATACCGCTTGTCGTTTCGGTCCCGTCCTTTAAACTTATCGTAGCGTCTACGTTAGGGCTGTAGTCAGGTAGTAGAGGTGCAGTGTCTAGTTAAGGGTATGCGCATAGAGCTTGGATCAGGTAGCTTCTACTTCCGGGCTCTACGGAGTAGAAAGGGTTCGTC
>KV417518.1:195937-238795 GCA_001630335.1 Athelia psychrophila | reverse complement strand
GTACAGTTGTAGGTTAGTATTGTTAGGTAGGCATGCACCGGCTAGAGGTCGTAGGAGTGTGTACGGGCTAGCGCTTTATTACAGGAATAAGTTTGCACGGCAGCGAATGGTTGATGGAAGTAGAAGAGAGAGGGAGCTGCGCGGTTGCACGCCACTTATAGTATTGGGATTGCAATACTAAGCCGGTTTAAGGTTGACATCACGTGATATAGACTGTAGCAGTGTATGTATGCGCATCCAGGAATGTAGAACTATGAACGTCGTACGCGAATGCACAAGTATAAACAGAATATTAACGAGATACGTGAACTCGAACTTCGAGGGCACAGTATGGACATAGTTAACGTCACGATAGTATTACGACACCGGTTGAAACCGAAGTTAGGGCCGGCCGGACTAAGACTTAAGGCTTTATGGGGACTCGTCCATGCCGCTTGACGGCCCTCACCCTCTAGTATATTACAGTCAACAGTGTTTGGCCGCACTTTCAGAACCGTTCCCTCACATCAATCCCGATCCTTTCCACACGCTTCATGGCTGCACAGGTGAATTTTCAACGTCCGATGTGCTTCCACTCCGCGTTACCCTACATACACGCCACAAATTGTAACCAGGGCCTTAGCGGAGGCCTTGGACAATGCATGGGGTTTGGTGTTAGGCGGCCCTCCTTCCATCTGCTCTGCAAACCGTAACCAGGGTCTTACCAGAGGCCTTGGACGATGCACATAGTGTGACGCTGGGGGCCTGCCCCCATTCCTTCCCTTCACCTGTCATATCCTTCAATCTGACACATACCATGCGCCCGTACAGTCTAAACTACACCGCAATCGCCAGTGGGTACTCGAAGTGAGTCCTTTCCTGCATCTCCATCTCAATCCCGATCAGCAGCTCGGCTGGCGTAACGAACATCAGCATCGCGACCTGCTCGACTGCGGTACACCCCGCTTCGTCCTCGGCCAAGGCATAGAGGTGTGTTTTTGCTAGCAAATCATCCCAACATGGCCGCAGCAGCAATCACGAAATTAATGCACTATGGTGCGCAAACCTCTTGTTCTCGGCTCACGTTCTGCTTTCTAAAGTCGTCTCTCCCCTATAGTTCGGCTTGGAAAGTCTGAGCTGAAGGCGTCAAAGATCATCCTAGGATGCATGAGCTACGGTAAGCAATCATTTAACACTGGGGAAGCTTGAGAAACCTGACTGGCCAATGGGTGTATAACTATGCAGATATGTGTTATGATTGAGCGCTAACCCTCGAACGTGCCTTAGGTATACTCCAATGGTCTTCCGGAGGTCATCCTGGGCAAGGCGATCAAGCAGCACAACTTCAATCGTGACGAGATCGTCGCTATGACTAAGGTAAGTCGAAATCTTGAACTCTTAGCCCCCCCTAAAAGCCGTTGTTGACAGCGTGCTATCTTCACTGTCGGGCACACGAACGACACAAAACACACACCAGAGAGCGGTTGTTACGTTAATCGGCTCGCGGGTATTGCCCTCGGTTCTGTTGTTTTCTTTGGGGACATTGGCTGACCACGAGCGCGAATTCAAAGATGGCGCGATCCAAAACCATTATTGCATGCTCTACCACGAGGAAGAGGTGCGTGCGCCCCTATTGGATTGGTGTTCCATTCCTGGCCATTATGCAGCGCGAGATGATGCCGACTTTTAAGGCAAACCACTTCGCTCCCGGGCACAAAACGCAATGCTAATGTTGCAGTGGCAGCACTTTGGAGTAGGCTCAACCTCGTGGTCGCCTCTCGCGCGGGGAGTACTCACGCGCCCTCTCCCCAGCAAGAAGCCACAGTCGGAGCGCCAGCAAAAGGATAGGTCCGTTTTTCTTCTCCTCTCTTCTCTGTATATCTGCGGGAGATAACTGACTATTGATGGTTGATTATAATCAGCACTCTTGAGATGTACCTCAAGAATCCGAAAGACAACGAGATCGTCCGTCGGTGCGTACTCGCCACTCCCTGCTCAGATCGTAAATCCGGGATGCATAGCTGGCTTGGCTACGCGTTGATCCCACAGAGTGGAGGAAGTGGCGAAGAAGATCGGCGAAAGTATGGCGCAAACCGCCCTTGCGTGGCTGATGGCGAAATATGGTGAGTCCTGGCTGCAACACTCAAAGTTTGAGGACATGTTATATTCTTAACGGCGACCGGACCCTCATACATAATACCATCGGTCTTTTTTCCTGATACTACAGGGTCACCTCTTCCCTCCATTGCGCGATATCGCTCTCCAAAGCCCATCGACCAACATGAGGCCCGTTTTCACTATCCATTCTAGTCAGCCAATCTTCGTTAAGACCCTCGTATATGTTCCCAGATGATACAGAGGACGGAGCCGTGTTGGCCACCCTCAGCTGCCATTGCTCTACATAGCGCTCTGCTGGAGTCCTTTGTCGTAGTATCCAACGCCCTCTACCACTTATCACACTCTCAAGCCAATTCTCCTCTTGCTCTTCGTAACACTTGCCGACAGGCCTCTCGCGCGAAGTGAGCACAATTCTTCCCCGCCCCCTGCTTGCTTTTCTATTCAGTGCATCCAACCTTCTGCTCCATTCTTCGTATGACAAGGCAGTTTCCGGTCGTTCATGCCACGGATCCGATTGCATGTGGACCGTAAGGCCGACGTCATCACTTTGCCCCCAAAATGCATGATCTGCTTCCGGCCTCATGTCCAAGATATTGGTGACGCGTATGACAGGGAGGCAGATGTGAGTGAGATTCTGCCCAGCCGCTTTCGCCGCCTGGTAAAGTATCTCTTCTGGATCGGCGTGGCATGTTAGGCCGAGTAGATCCAGCATACGCAGAGCCGGGAGCGGTTCTTCCAGCGTGCGGATCACCCGGCCCATGGAATGTATGTGGCTCCCGAAAGAGTAATTCAAGGTCAGCTCCGTAAGGACTGGCAAAGATGGGATTGTAGGGGCGTGAGTGTTAAAGGCGACAGATATTGAAAGGGTTTGGAGAGCCGGCGCGGCTGCCAGGAGGATCGTGTGCAAGGTGGCATGCATAAGGCTCTCGATAGATTGGGACGGGTCGCGGGCAAGCGCCGTCTGCACGATATCCTTGGGAGGAGGAATGTTCCGTTTGTAGATCATTTGAGCGATCCTGCTTGGGAAAGATGAGGCATCTCGGGCCTTCATCTTCGATGGACTAGGTTCGAGATACGCGTATGGGAATTGATCTGTGACGTGGAGATGATGGACTGATGTCGGGATTGCATCTGCGATGCTATTCAAATTTCCTGCCCTGGCTTTGCTGTTCGCCATAGCGGGTGAGGTGATTCCAGTCACCTGCGCACCACGCATGCCCATCGCTGTATAGCCTCTGGTGGCGGAGTTGATGGAGAAGCCTCTTTGCGAACGCAGATCCTTGCGAGGACGATTGTCTAATAGCTGTGCAAACTTGAGCGCAGCTGGAAGACCTTTGAGTGCGACGGAGTGGTATCGATAACGCTGGCTGCCGTCATGAAATGTTTTGGAGACCAAAGATAATGAGCAACCGGTGCGGCCCCCGTCAACACAGGAAAATGCAAATATCTTTTGCCAAACTTCGACAGGGGTGCGCTCCATGCGAAATAAATGGGCAAGGCGAGGGAGATGAGGTGGTGCAAGGTGGTGGTGACTTGGAGGGAAGTGACTTATCTAAACGTTCCTTATAGCCTACAGGTTATTGCCTCGCCACTGCCTTCGATCAGCATGCACGGTCGGGGCCGCGCTACTGGCGTTGCCGCCTCGTTGCAAAGTCGTGAGTTAGACTCATCTCGTTGGAACTTGTTGGTATTGAGTCGTGTCGAGTTCTCCCCGACTAGGACTTCATTCAGCGCGTAGCAAGTATAAATATAAATCGTGGAGGTGGCAACAGGGAAGCCCAATGGTACAGTAGCACGGTAAGTATCTTGCCAATGCAACAGTAAGCCCCTGAGCTCTTGGCTAATATTAATGATAGCGTGGGAGCGAAGAGACCTCACCAGAAACACCGAAAGCCTCACCCAAGCTCACTGCACTCCGATGCACTATCCAACAAGTACCACCTTGGAGACCTTCCTATATGAACGTCCGCAGTCCTTGAGACCTTGAACTCAGAATCTTTGTACAGCGAAAGTACTGTCCGCAACCTTTTCGCTACTCCTATCTCCAAGTATCGCCGGTACTGTGTGACTGCCATGTTGGAGATTTACGATGCATGGAAAATGCATAGGCGAAGAGCCTGCGGTCGTCCGATAATTCGGGGATCATACTCACGACTAGTCTGTTGCGCTTTCAGCCTGATTGATATCCCACTACTTGATCCTGACAAAGGTCCATAGGTCGTCTACCAAATCTTCAAGCGCTAAGCCCGATGCACCCTTGCCTGTGTTCATTCTCCTCCTCCTCGTGCCCACCTTTCTCGTGCCGTTTGTCGCCCCACATACCCCCAACCCGTGGACGCCAGCACTTGTATTACCAGAAGCTGCATAAGCAGTACGGGGACATTGTCCGTGTTGGTGAGCGCTCAGTCCTCGCCTTATTAGAACCACATCCTTACCGGCATTTGATAGGACCTAACGAGCTCTCGATCAACCGTGCCGATGCGATTGCACCTGTGCTCGGCAATAGTGGTCTGCCCAGGGGCGTTTGTGAGTTGAATCCTCCTCGCGGTGATAGCTATCTTATTCATGCCTCTCGCAGTTTGGCACAACCGATTTCCCGCAGGTGCCCCAAACCCCCTCGTCTCCATCCGGGACATCGCACAGCACAAAGCTCGTCGCCGCCTTTGGGATCGCGCATTCAGCACCGCTTCGGTGAAGAGCTACGACGAGCTGGTCATCAGGCGCACAAGGGAGCTTTGCGAAGCATTCGAGAAGCGTTCCGGGCAGGTGCTCGACTTCTCGGCCTGGATGAGCTTCTTCTCGTAAGTTCTTCTTGATTTCGTTTCTTGGTCCTAGCTAATGTTTGTATATAGGTATGACTTTATGGGCGACTTTATGTAAGCCCCCTTCGTGTCGCTTGGTCAGCCCCTCTCACTCTCTTCCTTTTAGCTTCGGGGCTGGATTCAATATGATTGCGACCGGGTCAGACGAGACTGGGATCTGGGAGTGTCTCGATGCAGTTCACCTACCAGCGGCTTGTCCCCGGCATCGGCGGACCGCGAGAGAAGTTCCTGAAGATAGCCAAAGGATACGTGGCAACGAGAATCCAGCGTGGAAGCGTGACGAAAGACCTATTCTACCATTTCGTACGTACACCGCATCTCAGACTCTTTTAAAACTGCATTGCTGACAGACACCCAAACCTTCCAGACCGACGAGGAAGGGCTTGAGCCTACGAAACCCACCATGCCGACCGTGTTCTCAGACAGCGGCGTCGCCATCGTCGCGGGCTCCGATACTACCTCGACGACACTCAGCGTGCTTTGGTACTTCCTCCTCGTCCACCCCGAACACTTCCGGTGACTGCGCATGGAAATGTACCAATTCTTCCCAGACAGGGCGGACCCGATCGACTTCACGAAGATGGTGGAGATGCCGTTCTTGAATGCTTGCATATCAGTACATGCCTTTTTGCTCTTTTGTGTAGGGCCTGTTAGCTGACGATATCGGTGCAGAGATGAGGCTCTGAGGGTGGTACCGCCTGTCCCCGATGGATCACCCAGGTGCTCGCCCGAGGGCTCGCAGGGCCGCACCATCGATTCTTAGTGCGTGTTGCATTCAACTTCGGTCCTGTGTTCTTGACTGATGTGCATGTGCAGTTGCATCCCACCAGGCCAGCAAGTGGAAAGCCTGCCCTGAATGCAAGCTCTATTCGCTCCTCACTGAGGCATGTCAAGGTGGACCGCTGCAAACCCCAAGGAATAGTCGACGCCAGCTTCGTCCGCCCTCGTCTGCGGGAATTCTTAGAGGAAGGTCTGGACGTGATGCTTCTTTCCAATGACCTCTCCCCACGGGAATTGCTATAAATGCACTCCTTACATAATATTGTACGGCCCTAAAGCCTTGTGTTGAACAATACCTATGTTTGGATATTGAGACCTCGCTTGAGTACGCTAATTCTCTGCTTAGTCGCCGTATTCGTATCCGGGACGGGTACAGCTTCACTGAGTTGGCTTCAAGCCCAGGCCCGGCCCGCACATCACAGGTAGTCAACGAGTTCATATCCGCAGGCTATGAGATGGGCAGACAGCGCGAGGATAATGCGCCTAATAATGCCTGCTCAATGCTACGTCTATGAAGTACAATATCAATACAACATTGTTGTGTTTACATATTTACATAAAGTGGCTTGCAGACGTTCAGCGCCGGAAATAGGCCCCTGTCGCTGTGTTCCTCATCCTCACGAGGCGATATAACCGATCGACGACGTCGGAATACATACAGACCCAGCTACGCTTAACCTTGCTCAACCGCTCTTCATACATAATCAACATCACTGGCCACTTTCAGCTGGAGTGCTAGGCAGCTGATCACTTACGACCACAGAACGGCGGCGCACAATCCCAGTGGTCCATCAAAGCTCATCGCGCAACCCACGTCCATGCCCCATCCCTCGATCGACCAGCCTGGGGCTGTGGAGAGCTCCTCCGGTCAGCCAACACTGTCACTTCCCAGCACAACCTATAACATCTCGAACATCACCGGCGGCACAATCAACAATGTCCAGGGGGATTTCAACACCAACATCCGCCACCAAGTGAATCACAATCACCACAATCACCACTACGGAATCTCGCCCGCCGCGTTGTCCAATCCAGGCAGCGAGTCGTCGCCATCACTTCCCCCGTTCAACGACGCGCCAATCGATCGCATTTCATCGTGCTTCACCGGGCGCGAACCAGAACTTGAATTCATCACCACTTCCTTTGACACATTCCAGAGCGACAAGCCGACTCGTTTCGTCATTTATGGGATGCCCGGGCTCGGGAAAAGCCAACTGGCCCTACAGCATGCCAACCTGGCGTTCATAGCCGGCGTTTACTCTCACGTTTGCTGCATATCGGCTTCAACGGTGGAGAAGCTCAGTCGAGGGTTAACGCGGATACTCGATTTGTTCAATCATCCAGATCGAAATCATCCGGACCAGGCCGTACAACTAGCATCTGTACGCCTCTTGTTGGAACAATCCAATCGCCATGGCTGCCGTCGATGGCTCCTCATATTCGACAATGTGACGATGGAGAGCGCGCACTTTCTCCGGGAACATTTGCCGCGACAGAACTCCAGCGGCAGCATCCTGATTACCACTCGAACATGCAATATTGCAGAATCTGTAGCAAATGTGGCGGGTCAAGAGCATCTTACCTTTGAGCTCAAGGCTCTTAGCAAGGCGGATTCTGTCAATCTACTGCTGAGAAAGGCAGGCATCCAAACCAGCACTCTTAAAGACCTGGTTAGCGCAGAGCAGCTTGTAGGTCGGGTCGGCTGCCTCCCTCTGGCAGTCGAACAAGCGGGATCCTTTATGAAGCGGAGCGGCTTCAAGGACGCCAGCCAGCTTCAGAGATTATATGATGAGTCGGGATTGACAGAGGTAAGCCACATAGCACATGTCGCTTGCGATTTCACTTATTAAGTCATGATACGATAAGGTGATACGCTGGGAGAACAACCTGACAACATACGAAGCAACATCCATACTTTCCACGTTCACTGTACAGCTCCAAACCCTTGGTGATATAGATCCAGATGCACACAAGCTCCTCAAAACACTCGCTTTCTTTGACCCAGAGAATATACCTATCGATATCTTGGTGCTGGGCGCCAGGTCGATTAGAGACGGTCCTGCGAAGAGTGGAGGAGCGTCGCTTGAAGCCTCTCCGGCGCCGGAGCGCGAGCCAAAAGTACCTACCATCCGCAGGTTGTTGAAAAAGCTCAAAGGAAAGCAAAGCATGACATCTGTCCCAGATATCCCGGCAGCCTTCAATGCCGCCGATCCATTGGAGGGTGTTCCCTCGGGATTGAGAGGTGTCATCGCGCTGATTTGCTCCGAGGAACGGGTACGAACCGCCTTGCGCCACTTCGAGGACCTTTCGATAGCTCAGCCCCTGCATGATGGCCAACCGTCACTCCACATCCATGATTTAATCCAATGGGTTCTCCAACAAAGCACCCTTGTTCGTCAAGAGGAAGGCTATCGCGCACTTGCCGTCGCGCTGCTCTGCCATGCATTTAGGACGATAGACCACCCGGATGAACCCCAGTCCTGGGCCGAGTGTGAAAGATTTGTGCCGCACTTCACTTCTCTAGGAGCTCAAGAAAAGACGCACCCTACCATCAGTGAAGAATATGTGGTCGCGAATCATTGGATTGCGGAATACTTTGCAGGACGTGGTCGGTACGGCGAGGCCGAGATACTGCTTACCAGAGTACTAGCGCATCGCAAGAGGCTGCTTGGGTCAAACGACATTCGGACTTTCAAAGTCATGCATAGCCTCGCTAGAGTTGATGAAAAACTAGGGAGGTACCAGGAAGCTGAGGCACTCTTTGTGCAATTGTTAGCGGCAAATGAGAAGCACCTTGGGGTTGATCACCCGGAAACGCTGACAACGGTGAACAACCTCGCTCAACTATACAAGACCCAGGAAAGACTCAATGAGGCTGAAAGCTTGTATGGGCGAGCGCTGGCAGGGCAGGAGAAGCAGCTCGGCGCTGATCACCCGGCAACGCTAACAACTGTGAACAATGTCGCCCGTTTATACGTGACCCAGGGGAAGTTTGATGAGGCCGAAGGTTTGTATGGGCGAGCACTGACAGGGAAGGAGAAGCACCTCGGGGCTGATCACCCGAGCACGCTGACAACGGTGAACAACTTCGCTGAACTATACCGGACCCAGGGAAGACTCGATGAAGCCGAAAGTTTGTATGGGCGAGCGCTGGCAGGACGGGAGAGGCACCTCGGGGCTGATCACCCGGACACACTGTTATCGGTGAACAACCTCGCTAACCTATACGAGGCCCAGGGAAGAATCACCGAGGCCGAAAGCTTGTATGGGCGAGCGCTGGCAGGGGCGGAGAAGCAGCTCGGTGCTGATCACCCGGACACACTAGCAATTGTGAACAATGTCGCCCGTCTATACGTGATCCAGGGGAAATTTGATGAGGCCGAAGGCTTGTATGGGCGAGCGCTGGCAGGGCGGGAGCAGCACTTCGGCGCTGATCACCCAAAGACGCTGAGAACAGTTGCTCTCACTGCTAATCTTCGAAACCAGCAAGGACAATACCATGAGGCGGAGGCACTTTATAGGCGAGCATTAGTAGCCCTGGAAGCAAAGCTTGGGCCCGACCATCCGGACACACAGCGGACGCGAGAACGTCTAGCTTGGACTCTTGAGGCGCAGGGAAGATGGGAGGAGGCACACGTGCAGCGTGCAGCGCGAGCCGAAGAACTAGAGTGGATTGTAGTGCATGATACATGACATATGATGGACAGCATACTTTTTTTCTTATCGTACGCTTGAGGAATTGGGTACGCGCAGCGCAGAGGTCGATTGTCGACGGTCCTTCAGAATGCAATGTACCGAACGCAGTGCCACCCATACAGCAAATTTGGCAGAGTGAGGCTCCCAGGAGCCCGGCTGGCCGCAATCGGTCTGTGGTGCGCCATGATCATAAGCCGTTTCTTCTTTAATGTTTCAGGAATTGGTCCTTGTAGAGTCTGAGCGAGACGTCGGCGGGGCGTGCGTCCTCGTCTGGTATCCAGCTGCTGTTGCTGCTGCTGCCGCGATGATAGTCGACTCTCGAGAGGCCCTGGGTCCCGAGTCCTGACCCTCTCGCGCACGAAGCGTTATCAGTGCAAACAGCACACCTTTAATATGGCGGGATGCCATCTTTCGCAGTGTCTTTTTGATGATGACGGACGCGATGCCATGCTGCATGATGCGCACACCCCTCTCTGCGTTAGCTAAGGTGCGTGGCAATCCAACGGTAGTGGCATGATGGGAGTGACACGCGCCTACGGCGGAAGTGGATTCGCTTTAAGCACGATGGTCGGCAGCCTTTGTGTGGTTGGAGAAAGGAGAAAATGGGGGATTATGAATGTGGGCGGTAGACTGACACATGCGTGACCACATACGGGAACCAGAGCACTGGCATCCAAGGGTCGATGTGATTTGGGTACAAAGGCGCTTAGGCACGGACTCGGGCTTTGGCTGGAGCCGGTCAATGGGAGTGTGTATGGAGAAAGGCTCGCTCTGGGACTAGGGTGTTTGTATGTTCCTACACAACTAATTCAGAGCGCTGCAATGCATAATAACACCGCAGGAACGTGCCCTGTGGTATGTGTGCCCGACTCCAGTTGCTCATCGCGCTTTAGTGCTATCACTGAGATAGACATTGATATTCGCTAGAGAATGTCCAGACGTGCTGATTTGGATCATAGTTAGATACCAGTGTGACGCTAGGGAGCAGGGGAAGGATGCATGAGAGTTCGAACTTGAAGCAACCGCGGCACGTGAGTCTGCACTGCTCGCGTGCCAGTGGTCGAGATTAGGGCTGGCTTTAATGACACTACGCGGATCCATCCCTTTACTTTGAACTTGCTCGTCAATATTTGTTTGATATACTGTAGCATTGCGAACTGCTTGATTTTAATTTTGCTTGTTACAGTCGTAAGGACGTTATAACTTGGTTATAACACTTGAAGGCGTCGGATCGGACATTAGGCCTAAAGCCCGAGGATGGGCGTCTACTTTCTTCTTCCAATGACTTCCTGCTGCTACTGATCTCAACCCTTGGATATTCAACATGGCCCCCTTCAAACTCGCCGTAATCGGCGCCGGTCCCTCCGCATTCTACGTGGCCTCGCGGCTTCTCTCATGCGTCCAGCAGCCGATGCAAATACACATGTACGACCGATTATGGGCCCCGCACGGCCTAGTCAGATATGGCGTTGCCCCCGACCATCCGGAGATCAAGATGTGCTTAGCCCTACGCGTCCAGTGATGGACACTGACGAGCAAATCCTAGAACTGCATACACAAGTTCGACGAGGCCGCCGCCGACCCGCGCTTCCGCTTCTTCGGGAACGTCAACGTCGGCACGCTGCCCACCTCACCCATCCCGCACAACCTGCACCTGCCCGTCCAGTCCCTCCTGTCCAGCTACACGCATCTCCTCTACGCGACGGGGTGCACGCTGCCCACGCTGCACCCCGCGCTGCCGCCCGCCCCGCACTGCATGCCCGCGCTGGACTTGGTGCACTGGTATACGCAGCACCCTTTCAACCCGGCCGCGCCGCCGCCGGACAAGCTGTCCCATGTCACGCTCATCGGAAACGGCAACGTCTCGCTCGACATCGCGCGCATGGTCCTCGCCGCGCCCGCTGATCTCGCCAAGTACGACATACCGGAGGCGTTGCTGGCGGTGCTGGCGCGCTCCACGGTGCGGCACGTCTCTATCGTCACGCGGCGCGGGCCGCTGGAGGCGGCGTTCACGGTAAAGGAGCTGCGCGAGCTCATCAACCTGCCCGGCGCGTCGATGGTGCCCATCGACCCCGTCCTGCTCGCCCCACCCGCAGAGGTGACGCTGTCACGCCAGCAGACGCGCATGCTCGCGCTGCTGCGCCAGGGCTCGGTGCAGGCGCCGGGGAGCACGCCCAAATCGTGGTCCCTCGACTTCTTCCGCTCGCCCACTGGCCTCGCGCCTGTCCCCCCTTCTTCGCCCCCAACATCAGCATCAACATCAACATCAACACCAACATCAACACCAACACCAAACCATCTAACCCTCGCCCTCGCGCACACCGCCCTCGACCCCACCACACACCGCGCCGGCTCAACAGGGGAGACCTCCCTCCTACCCACCTCGCTCGTGATCCCCTCGCTCGGCTTCCACGCGGACCCCACGTCCGCGTTCTCCGACCCCGCGCTGGGGTACCTGCGCACGCTCGCTGGGCGCATCGTGCGCCCCGCGGGGACCACACTACGGAACACGTACGCGTCGGGCTGGGCGGCGATGGGCGCGCGGGGGGTCATTGCGAGCACGATGATGGACGCGTACAGCGTTGCGGATACTATATTGGGTGATGTGGCTGGTGGGGCTGGTGGAGCTGCGAGTGCAACCACGCCTACGATTACGGGTACAACCGCGCTGGAGGACGAGGGGGCGGAGGCCTGGCAGCTGAGTCAAGCCCCGCCCGACGGCCCCCCTAGCGAGATAACAGAGGGGCTCGCGCGGGGGGCGGTGATGACGTACGCGGACTGGAAGGCGGTGGACACTGAGGAGGTCGCGCGGGGCGCGCGCCTGGGGAAGGAGCGCGAGCGGATGGGGTGGGAGGCGGCGATTAAGTTCCTGGCTGGGAGGCGCGGTTGAGGGTGGCTGGACTATGAGATGAAGGTTTAGAAGCGTAAACGATACTCTACATATTAACATTACTGTATTGCATGAGGTGGACTGCATAGCAAATGCAAATCCCGCAGGGGATGGTCACATACAGGCCCCCTCTAAGAACCTCCGCAGAAGAACGAGGGCAGAGCTAGACATCGATTCGACTGCTATTCTTTCGGCCACGCAATGATATTATATACACCTGGACATGGTTCAGCAGCAAACGTATAAACGTCGCATGCACACATTTATACATTTATAATAAGCAACGCCCTTGTGCTTAAGCTACAGTCCCTACGCATTTACGCATGATGGTCAGCGTATAGTGCCGAGCGATTTAGAATGCACTTGATTGGGTCTTTCAAGTTATGCGCCCTTTTGAAGTGGTCGGATAAGTGCACCGTCGAGATGGCTGCACTTTTGATAGTTTCGAATTCTGAGGAGGCTGTCTGGTAGACGAGAGAGTCGCCTTTAGAAATGACAAGTTTGATGCCGGTACCAGCATAAGATGGAATGCAGGGGTGAGGTATGCTAAGATGTCCAAGTGGATCAGCTGGATCCAAGGGAGTGGCACAAGAGCTCTTTGGTGAAGAGTCAAGACTCATCCTGTAGCTTCAAGCGCCAAGGCGTGGTGATATTGCGAAGACATCGCTCGGTGTAAGGGGGTTCAAAGTGCCGAGATTTACCGATTCCAGCAAGGGTACGTCGCCTTTGACCTAGGAAAATATATGGGAACCCTCAGCGAACACACGGGTTTCAATTTCTCTCCAACGCATGCGGTGAGATGAGGAGGTCCCTGGCGGCTTTAGAAGACCTTCTTGGATCTGTGCATATGATTGATTCCAGCCAACACTGACTGGAGCGGGATAGCCAGATGCGAGCGCAGTCCATCTCCGGAGAAATGAATCTGTCCAGCTCACGATGGAATAAAATGAAGGTCCGCAAACAAGGAGTGGTAAGTGGCACGGAGCGCCAATGTTTCCACACATGTGGCGGAGCTATAATGAAGTATCACTTGGAGATGCTTGTGTGTCGCAGAGGGGTGACTTGGCTCAGAATTTCTGAGAGCAGCTCGGAGGGGATGCGGTGGCTCGAATGACTCGGAGGCAGGGAAGTCATATGGTGGTTCTACACATCACTTGGTGACGGTTAGATGGACTTTCGCTCATATTTGGTTGCTGGGAATGGTATGAGAAGACTGAAAATGTTGACATACCACAATATCGATGTCCTACGTGCACCAATGGATCCAGTCCAACGGCTGCGTTATGGCTATTCACAGTCACCACTGTGGTTTGGAAAGGTGTCAGTGTCAGGAAAAGTTCACACAATGTATTTAGTTGGATGACAATATCGTTAATGTTCTACGCAAGAGACGGATGATGATGGTGGTGGTCTGAAGTGAAAAAACAGCACAGACACCGACCCGGTTAACGACTTCGACTTCGGCCTCATTGCCAACCACATTTTGGCTGTCGGATGCTTATACACGGGCTTTCATACTACCGCACAGTTTAATATGACCACAGGACAGAGTTAGTGAACAGAAGTTCCCATTTTTCGCACTGTACGGGTGTCGGGACTCGACATTTCTGATGACCGCGATCTGTATCTTGATTTGTGACTTGTCATCGCAGAGACTCCCCGCGATTTACCAGTATCATCTGCTTTTCCAAAGGCTTGGTGTGGCAAAGCTCCGACGAAATATTTTCACGATCACTGGAGAGTGTCGTCTTTTGTTGTCAGAGAAAGAAGCCAACGCAGATTAAGTACTGGATGCCATTACTCATGGTTCATTATTTCTGATATAAAATAGGATGTCGTTCCCTCAAGTTGGCTACAAAATGCCATTGAATTCCTTGCAGAAGGAGCCGAGTCTACGATTGTGACCGGGATACCGCGTGCTCTCATATATCCTCAAAATTGCCGTTTATACCTCCTTCTCGGTACACCCAACTCTCATGTTCATCATCGGCCGTTGTTGAATTGCACTCCGCCGGAGTGCTTTGTCGTTGTATCCAACGCCCTCTGCCACCTATCACCCTTTCGAGCCAATTCTCCTCCTGCTCTGCATAGCACTTGCCGACAGATGTCTCGCGCGAAGTGAGCACAACTCTTCCCCGCCCCGGCCCCGCCTTCCTATCCAGTGCCTGCAACCTCCTGGTCCATTCATCGTATGGCAAGGCAGTTTCCGTCCGGTCATGCCACGGATCCGATTGCATGTAGACAGCAAGGCCGGCGTTATCACCTTTCTCCCACAATGCATGATCTTCTTCCAGCCGCATGTCCAGGATGTTTGAGGCGCGGATAACAGGGAGGCAGATGTGGGTGAGATTCTGCCCAGCCACAATCGCAGCGTGGTACAGTATCTCTTCCGGATTGGTGTGGCATCTGGTGCCGAGCAGATCCAGCATGCGCAGAGCGGGGAGGGGTGCTTGCAGAGTGCGCATCACACAGCACATGCAATGTACGTGGCTCTCGAAAGAGTAATTCAAGGTCAGCTCCGTAAGGACTGGCAATGGTGGGATTACGGGGGCGTGAGTGTTGAAAGCGACAGATATTGAAAGGGTTTCAAGAGTCGGCGCGGCTCCAAGAAGAATCGTGTACAAGACGACATGCATAAGACTTTCGATGGATTGGGACGGGTCGCGGGCAAGCGCCGTCTGCACGATATCCTTGGGAGGGGAAGTATTCCGTTTGTAGATCTTTTGAGCGATCTTCCTTGTGAAAGTTAAGATATCTTGAGCCTTCATCTTCGATGGACTAGGTTCGGGATACGCGTATGGGAATTGGTCTGTGACGTGGAGGTGATGTATCGATATCGGGATTGCGTCTGCGACGCTATTCAAATGTCCTTCTCTGACTTCGCTCTTTTCCATAGCAGGTGAGGTGATTCCAACCACCTGCGCACCACAGATACCCACCGCAGTATAGCTGCTGGTGGCAGAGTTGATGGAGAAGTCCCCCTGCGAACGCATATCCTGGGGAGGATGTTTCTCTAATATCTGCGCAAACTTGAGCGCAGCTGTAAGGCCCTTTAGCGTGACAGAGTAGTATCTGTAACGCCGGCTAACGTCGTGAAATGCTTTGGAAACCAAAGACAATGAGCAGCCGGTGCGGCCTCCGTCAACACAGGAAAATGCGAATATCCTTTGCCAAACTTCGATAGAGGTGCGCTCCATGCGAGATAAATGGGCGAGATGAGGGTGAGGTGAGGTGGATGATGTGGTGGTGATTGGGATTTGTTCAGAGGGAACAAAGAAACCTAGAAAGAAGGAAGTCATTTATCTAAATGTTCCGCACAGCCCCGGTCACAGCCTCGCCTGGGCCTCGCCACTGCCTTCAACCAGCATGCACGCCCACCCGCGCTACACAACTGTATTAGTGCCGTACTCATGGTTAGAATTAAATACTGTGCGCGCGATCCCGCCGGGGATAAATGCTGTAGTACTAGTGGCATACTTAGATGGTGGTTGGTTGGTAGACATAAATTTGAACTCTTTGGTGGCGTCGGCTGGCACCGGGCCGCGCGCGCTTCGGCCGTGGTTGACAATATTAATGATGCCGCGTCGATTGTGATCCACTCCAAGTCCTCAACCTCGATGATCAGCTGCAGAGCATATACTTACCAAGATCTGTCAGTTTTTAGCAATGCTATTAAATCACTTACATATCGCGAGAAAACCGGGATATCCATATCAGGAATCAGGAAGATATCCAATTCATATTTTATGATCTGATTTCCAAATAAAACCAAGGACTCGGCGTTCTACCACTGCTCAGCATTAGCACCCCATCCCGCTCAACAAGTCGTCTAAACATGGCCGCAGCAGCAATCACGAAATCAATGCCCTACGGTGCGCAAACCTCCTGTTACTTTGGTCACGTTCTGCCTACTAAAGTCGTCTTTCCCCTATAGTTCGGCTGGGAAAGTCTGGGCTGAAGGTGTCGAAGATCATACTGGGTTGCATGAGCTATGGTAAGCAATCATTTCACAATGGAGAGAGCTTGAGAAACCTGACCGTGTTCATCGCTTATAGGCCTTCCTGGCGGGCCCACGGCATGGTCACTGGGAGAGGAAGAAGGCATTGCGCACATCAAAGCCGCGTACGTCGTGTCAGTTGGCCCTTTACACGGCTTGCATCTAACGTTATTATCCCGATTCCTAGGTATGATGCAGGTATCAACACTTTCGATACCGCCAACGTGCGTATAGCTATGCGGATATGTGTTATGATCGAGCGATAACACTCGAACGCGCCTTAGGTATACTCCAATGGTCTCTCAGAGGTCATCTTGGGCAAAGCGATCAAGCAGCACAACTTCAATCGCGACGAGATCGTCGTCATGACCAAGGTAAGTCGAACCCTCAGACTTTGCCCTCCTAAAAGCCGATGTTGACAGCGTGCTTTTGCAGGTCTTCTTCACTGTTGGGCATGCGAATGATACAAAGGACACACCGGAGAGCGGTGGTTACGTTAATCAGCGTGGACTGAGCCGTAAGGTGCGTGTATTCTACCATATCCTGATTCTCGATCATCCTGAATTCTCGGCCTCGTAGCACATCTTTGAATCAGTCGCGCACAGCCTGCGCCGGCTTCAACTCGATTACGTCGATGTCCTCCAATGTGCGTTCTCCCTCCTCCCTCTCGCCTTCCATCCCTCCAGTACATATAGGTCCCACCTTCCCCCCTCACTTCGCTCCACGTCTATGCAAATATGAGATGCACACGGGGACATCGCATGCTGACGCACCTGACAGGCCATTGGTTCGACGATAACACACCCATCGAAGAGACGATGCGGGCACTCCATGACGTCGTACAGGCAGGACACGCACGGTACATCGGGATGTCTTCGTGCTACGCATGGCAGTGTGCGTACTCCCTCTTTGATCCCGAGCTCCACGGGCATTGCTGACGCTAGGAACCACCACAGTCCACATGATGCAGAGTCAGTCCTATCTTGAGTTCCCTTGGTTTCTTTGGGGGCATTGGCTGACCACGAGCGCAAATTCACAGATTACGCGATCAGCAATGGGCTCACGCCCTTCATATCGATGCAAAACCATTACTGCATGCTCTATCGCGAAGAAGAGGTGCGTGCGCCCCCATTGGATTGGTGTTCCATTCCTAATTATTATACAGCGCGAGATGATGCCGACTCTGAAGGTAAGCTACTTCACTCCCGGACACAAACACGCGATGCTAATATTGTGGTGGCAGCATTTCGGAGTGGGCTCAATCCCGTGGTCGCCTCTCGCACGGGGAATACTCACCCGCCCTCTCTCCAGCGAGAAGCCGCCGTCGGAGCGCCAGCAAAAGGATAGGTCCGTTTTTCTCCTCCTCGGTTCTCTGTAATCCGCGGAAGATGGCTGATTATCTGATGATTGATTACAGCGCTCTCGGGATGTACCTCAAGAATCCGAAAGACAAAGAGATCGTCGGTCGGTGCGTGCCCGCCGCTCTCTGCTCGGATCTCTAATCCGCGATGTATAGCTGACTTGGCTACGCGCTAATCCAACAGATTGGAGGAAATAGCGAAGAAGATCGGCGCGAGTATGGCGCAAACCGCCCTCGCGTGGCTAATGGCGAAGGACGGTGTGTCCCACCTGCAATTCTGCAACACTTAAAATTTGAGGACATATTACTTATATTCTTAACGGCGACAGGAGTGACCGCGCCCATCGTCGGGACTACCTCGCTTGCGAATCTGCATGATCTTCTCGGTGCGTACTCAGGCCCTGATCATAATTTATCTTGCAGCTGAGTCTCATCACATAGGCGCGGTGCATATCACTCTAGCAGAGGAGGATATCAAATATTTGGATGAGCTATATGAGCCGCGGGCCAGTCTTATGGGGAAGTAAACTTAGGCTGGACGAGAGAAGGTATGTACCCTTTTGTGAATACTACTTTCAGCAGCTAAATCACGCCCGTTCAGCGTACCTTTGTATTTGTATTTGTTTTCCAATGGGCAGGCCTGTGCGATTTTCGCCATTTCACAGGATTCGCGAAAATGTGAACCGAGTGTTTGACAGGTAAGGTTTAAATTCCGATCTTTCCCTGACAGTGCTGCGCTTCCGCCGGAATGCCCTCGGATTGACTTGCTTGCTGTGGTCTCTGCGCTCCAGCCTCTAGGCAATGTAAAGGGTTGTGAAGAGCCTGTAGACTTGTTGAACCGGCTGTTTATTTCGAGGTATTCATTTCGGCATAACTCCATGCGCCCAATCCACCGGTGCGCCAGGACCGTTTAACTTTAAGCTCTACGTCCATTCATTAATCTAATGTCGGCTACCCGGGGTTTTAGCTTGGATCGTCGGTTGGCCAGTGCTCTAGTCCTCGTGTTGAAATATACCCTGACCCTCACCACGAGCTTTTCACTAGACGGTTCGACTCCACGTTCGAGTGCTAAATTGGCAAGTGCCGGAGTGCCCGTCCGGTACCTCCACATTCTGTCATTTTCAGGTTCTAAATCACACTCCGATCCACGGTTCGGGCTGCTATGGACACATATATAAGAACCGTTCGATCAGTCTTATTACGTGGTGTCGTAATGCACCGCATGTAATAAGATTGATCGAACCTGTACCTCCGCTTCGACATGCCATCGATTCGTGTTCACCTTTACCTCATTGCGGATGCCACGACCTTTCCCCACAGTGTGCATTGCGCCAACCAGGTAGTGATACTGATAGGGCTTGGGTCTATTTGCCGGGTGATCAGGAGGACAGAATATCAGGACTTGGTATTATCAGCGAACAAGCATGCCGGTCCTTCTGCGCAGGAAATGTACTTAAGACTTGTGTTTTTCCTGTCGTTATATGCGCCATAAGAACCATGTCTCAACCACTGCAACTTGAAGGCCGCGTAAGTGGTGGTTCATAATACTGCTCTTTTCTTGCTGATTGTTCCCACCAGGACTTGACAGACCACGTTGGATTGACGCTTACCAAAGGGATGAAAATACCCCTAGGAGGAGGAGAATCGACCGATATATATGGTGGGATTTGGATGGACAGGGGACAGCCGGTGCGCCCATCGTTATGAAATGCCCCAACGTTTCTAAATTATTACTTCAGAAATCGGTTGCCATCAAGAATTATCGCTTGACTTTGAACGCACCTGAGGAGATCGTTGAAGCAGTTAACAGGGTCTGTTCCAACACATCGCTATTCATTGGTCCGCTGCAATGCTCACATTCATTATCAGCGTCTTATACGCGAGTCAAACTCGTGGCTTGACTTATGTCACCCCAATGTCCAGCAATACTATGGCCACTGCAGTGGTTTAGGGTTGACTGTTGCACTAATATCCCCTTATCGACCTAATGGCAATATTATGCAATACATGCGTAACACACCATGTTCACGTGGAGTTTGTATCAAATTCGTGAGTTCGCGCCCACGGTGCCATCCATTCAGAACCGCCTTACTCATGTCTGCCAGATCCCAGAAATCGCAAACGGTTTGAATTACTTACACTCTAAAGACATTGTCCATGCAGATCTCCATTGCGTGTGTTTCGCTCTTTCTCGTTCCAACTGTCTGGCTTAATTTAATCAACGACCTGTACCTAGGATAATATCCTTATCGACGATCAGGGGTGTGCTCTGCTCACAGACTTTGGCCGCTCGAAGAAAATTGGAGTACCCGGGTACTGCACAGCGCTCTTTGCAGGGTCTACTCGCCATATGGCTCCGGAGTTTTTCCCGAAAGAAAGTCCTGGAGGCGGCGAAGTGGACCAGGACACCATATTTTGCACGGCCACAGATATCTACGCTTTTGCGATGGTGTGCTTTCAGGTATGTCAACCCGCCTTGGCAACCTGGCGTCTCGTTAACTTTTTCACTGGCGAAGGTTTTTATGGGCGAGAAACCTTTCAGCAACCTGCGGCACGACTATCACGTTATAACCGCACTCCATGACCTCCGCAGACCGGAAGCGACCCCCGTAGTGATGGAACGCATTCCTCGTCCCGTATGGGACATTATGTGCAGGTGCTGGGTTCAAGACCCCAGACAAAGGCCGTCCGCTGGAGAGGTTATGGAATCGCTGGCTAAAGTGAGCGCGTAATGAAAAGCGTGGCACATGTATTTATAATATGAGCATTACGGGAATCGATTATCAACCAAATGTTGCAAAATTCGTACAGCTGGAATATGACATGTGCTTGGAGTCACAGCCTGCAGCCGCTCCCGTAATAATGCGATCGGATATGAGATATTCCTTCACGGAGAAATGGGCGAGCTTTACAACGCTCCGCGAGTTCCAGTCCTGCGGGGTAGTTTCTGTGACGAGGCCGGAGCACACGGTCAATGCACTTCGTGGGTCGCCGAAATTCAAATCAAGATCATATGATGGACCGTCGTCCGCATCAAGGTCCACCGACACGACTTCAGTTATTCCTCAAGGCTCGTGGAGCGAGCAGAGAAAGCCAACCAATACAATATTTGGCGGAGCTCGCGAGGGCGACAGCTTCTAGTCAAAATGCGCTCGTAGGTCGCTTCCAAATCCTTTGGCAACATTTTCAACTGCTCTTTGACCTCTCGGAGGTTCAGGCATTGCTTGAGAACTGATATTTGCAGCGCAACCCATCTGAACCTATGCCAGATGTCAGTGAGATGTGTGCAGGTAGAGCAAGCGACCGAGTACACACATCCCATCGGCGCGTTCACCCACAGTGCTCTTGACAAGGTCTCGGGTCTTCTCGATCGAATGCTCGATGGAGCGGAGTTGCTCATCCAGATATAGCAAAATATCCTTCTGAGACTCTCTGTCGATGATAACATGGCACACTCCAACCATGTTATATAACTCGATTGTAATACCCGGCTCCCGTCAGCTCGTGAACAGAAGGCGTAATTTGTCAGAATTCCAGCTCGCCGCGGTCTGTATCCATCGAAGCAATTCGGCCCTATCTCCACACTCGTCTAGAGAGTCTACCATGATGTACACATCATCAAACCCTTCTATTATGCACTGTATAACGCTGTTGAGAGATTCAAGGGAAGGTCGAGCGCGACCGTCTCCGTGAGCATGGTACATCGTCTTCAATGCGGCATGGATACCCCCACAGCGATAAGACAGTTGTGAGAGTAAGGATCGCAGGAAATTTTCAAACATAACCAGGTCTTGATCAGCGTTTCTGTTGTCGAAGAAAAAGTATGCGTATCCTGACAGGGGTTTCAACTCGCAGAGTTTGGTAATATTTTTGATGATGGTTGAGCTGTGTTTCTGGAGTCAATTACTTCCTTGTGGACGAGCAAAAGTGTGATATTCAAAAAACCCTTACAAGATCGTTTTGCCACATCCCGCTAAAGTTCAATGTTAACCGGACGCAACAATGGAGGGGAAATACGCTCACGGGCACCATACAAGCACAAACATTTTTCAGATTTCTCCTTCCACTGCGCAAACTGGGTGCCGTCGATGAACCAGGACCCGGTTTGGGTTGGTGTTTACGCCGCATTCCGTTGAAGTTGACGGAAACATCAGGTGCTGACAACCAATCGTGAACCTTATTATCTGAACAAAGCATCAACAAGGACCAAGTATGAGCCCGTTGAAGCGAACATACCAAACTCCTCGTCGTGCGCGATCTTCAAGCAATCATCGATGGAAGCGATGTTCGCCGACGCCTGATCGTCGATGTTCGTATATGTAATACTATTTTCAATGATATCACGGCTAGCATTTGCGACGTAGCCCCCGAGGGATGTCTCAGCAGTATTAAACATCTATAAAACAATATTTAGTTTCGAGAGAAGGATTACCAAGAAAGTGGAAGCTAACCTGTATCGGTACGGTGTGCTCCACCAGTTCATTATCTGACGCAGCTTGTGCACGCAAATTGTCCGCCCCACCCTGTTCCTCCACTGGTATGTTCACGCCTTGCTGTGATGCCTGTCGTCTTTCAACTGGGGTAGCCATTGTTAGTAAAGAATTCGTAAGGCGATCCGTTTGGATTTGCATCTCCTGATATTGCGTTTTCACGGATGGGACATGATATGAGCGTTCTCCGTCTGCCAATGGGTGATCTAGTGAGACGGTCGCTCTACCGCGGTTTTCTGTTGTGATCTGCGTGTCCTTATGTTATAAGTTCAACCCTCCCTATAACGGAAAATCTCTCACGCGGCTACTCCCCAGAGGAAGAGCATTCACAGCATACGATAAAATAGTTAAAGCGGGATGTGCCTTGCATGGAATGCTTCTTTAAGCATTTCAAATTTAATTGAATAGGATCGTGTATCCTTGCCCGTACTGGACAATAATACTGAAAATGAAAATTGAAGCTGTGATCACCTGTGATCACCTGTGATAAGCTGTGATTTGCTGTGATCAGCTGTGATCACAGCTTATCACAGCTAATCACAGCTGCTGCAACTTCTGATAGCAGTTTTGACTTTCGCTGGTGACGCGGATACCGCTGAGCATTTCCGAGTCCCGCCTTCGAAACCTCCTATTATCACAGATGATCACAGGCGACAATCACAGCATGACATTTATGAATTGGCGTCGGCAGAGGCCAATGTATATTTTAGAAGCTGTGATTAGCTGTGATTAGCTGTGACTAGCTGTGATTGCAAGTACCACATACGGGGACTGTGCTAATTCCACCTATTAATGGAACAGCCATGTGTCATATTGTTCTTGGCAAGGCTACTTCCATCTCGGCTACTTAGGTCCCATCATTTTGGCTAGCCGCTTGCTGATTGCGCCGCTGATCGAACTTGCAGATCTTGGTCCCCATGGACTTTCGACTTGTAGGAGAATGTCTTGCATGGGCATTAGGTAGTATGTTTAAGGAGTGTATATATTTTTAGTGTAGTTTCTAGCTGTATGCACCACATGTAATGCAACACCTCTACCATTATATCATGCTGCAAACTGGGGGATTGGGGGAGATGGTGAACGGGGATGAGGTGGTGAGAGGGGCCGTTGCTGTCGATCGGAATGAGTCCGCATTTGGAAATCTGAGTGGCTGAACTTCAGCCACCTGGGCTTGCACCACTCTCCCTCTTCCTCACAGTGATTCAGAGGCTTCCCGTCAGTCTAGGAGACACATATATACACTATTCAATACCATTTATGTGTTTAGAATGAGAATAAATGCATTAGTGCCTGTGTAACATGGGTATTTCACTCAAATTACTGACATCCCCTCATGTATGTACACTGTATATTCCTCCTGATGCTAGTGAGCTATTTGTTATATCTACGAGTCGTCAGTGTGTCTTGATACAACTATCTATGGCATTAGCATCCATACTTCTGCTGTATAAGCCCATATGAGGAAGAACTGTATCTCTGGCTGTGATCAGCTCATGCAGACAGCCTTCGAGTGTTATATAAACATAATGTGGCTGCTCAAATGTGCTTATCATGTATAAAATGAGAAATCTGTGTAGAGAATTTTATATCCAGAACCCTTGGAGTATCCCAGAGTCACAGCGAGCCAATAGCATGAAAAATCACCACAAAACAGGGCCTGACATAAGTATAATTGGATATAAAAGACATCTGTGACATCTAATAGCTTGGATTGATGTATATATACGTACTCTAGAAGACAGAATTTCAATAGAGAGAATGTGGAAAGGAAGGCACCCAGCTTACACATAAGGACCAAGATGTCAGTCGAGTTTCATGATTGGTACACACAGTAACTACATACCTACACTGACGGACTCTTATATATTTGAAGTCGAAAAGACGGACTCCAGTAGGCTGTTATATATGTACTATAGTTAGGTATTCTAGTTTCCGATCTACTGAAATAGGCTCACATCCTGTTAGATAGAGCAAATGGCGAAACAGCGAGATAAGACTATGATCGCGGTTATCACACATATATCGCGTCAATTGTGTTCAATATACCTGTGATTCTAATTTTAAAACTGCCAACAAATAATATAGTATGGCATACACATATTCACATCAGGTTCCAATCCAATTCGCGTTTCGAAGCTCGCGATTGAACGAACGACTGTGAATGAACGACGCGCCATGAACCACCGGATCGGGAAATCCGGGCCCACATTGTGATTCCGCTACCAGCGATCTTGCATTACACCCTTCCCCGGGTCTCAACTCCCCCCTCTCCCTGTTTGACACTGTCAACGAGACCTCTGAAGCTACGGGCATCCCGCCGTGGACCGAAGAAATCTATTTCCGCAAGATAGACCCGGAGAACCAGGTGATGCCAAAGCCGAGATCTAGCATCACCTCTGTCCGCGCCAGACTCTCCATATCCGTCCCGGCGAGCAACAAAGCCCTCCTGTCACTCAACGAGATCACTGGGTACCTCAGCTTGCATAGCCACATACCCCAGCACAGACAGAGACGCCCAGGGCCAGGCCCACAGCACGCCTGCCCGCATTCTTGGCGCTGAGCCCTGCACGAGCAGAAGCAGAGGCTATGCATACCCGTCCGCTCGCTTACCATTTCGTCGCCCAAACCCCTCATCAGGGCCAACACCCGGCTCGTGCATGCACACAGCGAAGCAAATGCTGTTGACGCTCCAAAGGCGCACACAGTCGCCTGCGGGTGATGAGGTTAAGGAGTGGTTCAGGCGGAGCACGCCAGCCGAGCTTCAGCAGGGCCGCGCGGGTTTGGGGTTCATGCACCCCGTTCTCGCGATGCCTGGTGGTTTCTGACTCCTACTGCTCGATTTCTAGTTGGCACTATTCAGATCTCACATTTCTCGCTTTGTTCTCGCTTGCGCCCACATGGCGCAGCCATATTAAGTGTAACTCGTACATACAAACAGAGTACATACCCTTCCCACAATCATTTCTTCGTAGTGTACGGGCTGCGCCCACGGACCACAATTTGGGTACACATAGAGGTCTCTTTGGTATGATTTACAATACATAGGCCTATACTCTAACGCTCTGGACAAAGCAATTCAGTGATAGATATCAAGGGATAAACGAGAGAAAAACAAATTTACCCCTACTCCACTTCATCACAATTACATCTCCATGGCTAGTCACAGGACTCGACTCTGCGCCAGCTCCCCTTCGCCCGCCTTTTGTGCGGGTCCGGCAGGGGCGCCACTTCCTCTGGCTCAGGTGGCGGTGTTGGTGAGCGCCCGCGCAGGCGGCTGATCACGCGCAGTCGTTGCACTGCCGACATCACATACATTAAAACAGGAACACAAAATCATACCCAGCAGGAGACATAAGGGGGGGCGAAGGGGAAGAACGCACTGTACTCACGCCGAACATGCTCCGCGTCGTCGAGCATCTCCTCGTCCGAGTTAAGCAGCGGGTCGGTCGTGGAGACTACCTGCCAAGCGTCTGCGCAATGAAATATCATGGACACCTTCCGTGGATAGAGAGGATAGGAGCGGGGAACACACGTTGTAGCAGCGAGCGCGAGCGCGACCGGGCCTGGCCGCTGTTCTGCCGGCTGTGGGTGTGGCGCCCTGCGCGCGTGGGGTAGCCTGTTGGATAAAAATAAGAAACAAACCGTTATAAATGGTCGCAGATATTTAAGATGATAGAAATAAGAACGCACTCCTTTTCCGGTCGTCCTCGGCGCGCTGCTCGCACGTCGGCGGGATGTAGTGCAAGAATGGCTTCTCGCATCACCATTTGCAGAGACCTATGCCTCAGCCACTTTCCTCCCCATCCTCCTCCTCCCCGCGCGATCCCCGTGCCCGCTGGTGGTTCTCGTTCTCTTTCCCGTTCCCGTTCCCCTCCAACTTTCCCTGCTATGTTCTCGCGCACCCTCCGCCGGTGCACCTGCACCACATTATTCGGCGTCGCTGCCCCACTCCCACTGCCCACCGCACCCCTTCCCTTCCCATTCCCGTTCCCCTTATTCCCATTCCCGCTGATACTCAGATTGTCCTCCCGCGCAACCCCGTCCCGCTCGAGCCGCTTCAGAAACTCCTGCCTGCGCACACTCATCGCGCGCCCTCACTGTATCTCCTCCTTCGTGTCCACATTCTCCACCACCCAGGGGTTGAGCCTGTGCAGGCACGGCACGCGCCCGGGGTGCTTCCGCGACCAGTCGTCTGCAAACGGGTTCTCCCAGGGCGCGGACGGGGCGCCATCGGGAGCGGGAACCTCGGCGGGGCCCTCTAGATAGTGGTGCATGAGCCAGAGGAACGCGCGCGCACGTGCGCGGGAGGAGATGGCGAGAGGAAGAGATCGAGGAAGGTGAGCAGCTCGTTGAGACCAAAGTGCGTCGGCGCGAGTGGGCGGCGTGGTTCACGAGGACAAAGATGAGGTTCACAGCAGAGCTCTGGCCCGCGGTCTGCGCGCGGGGGCAAGAGCAGGGTCAGCCAGCGTGGATGGACGGGGGGGATGGCGGGGGGGTACGTGCGCGAACTGATTGCAACGATCTCGGTTGCATTACATCCAGCTGGTTTTCGACCAGCTCGGCAACAATACGGTTGCCCATTTTGATGGGCCTTAACCTTATCAGCAGAGGCTCCTCGCCCATGCGGTCGCCAAGAGCAGCGGGTGGCGGGTCTCACAGAAATATTCCTTTCGACCAGCGCGAGGCGCCAAACAGCGCGGTCAACTTCACAGATGATCACCTGTGATCACAGCTGTAGTTCACAAAGCCGTGGGTAAAACAATTGGCAGTTTCCCAGGCCGGATTCACAGATGATCACAGGTGATTATGAACTTCACAGCTTATCACAGCTTGTCACAGGTGATCACATGTGATCACATGTGATCACAGCTCGGCATTCCACTGATTCAGATTTCGTATTTTTGTCCAGGACGGGCAATCATAATCGTGGCTCACAAAGGCGATATTGTCCAGGCCCATCCCCGCCATGCATAGGGCCCATTGAAGGCGCCGAGAACAGGTATGCGCGATTCGAGCGATCTGAGACTCGGGCGAACCGCAGAGTGCCGATAAGTAGTTGGTTTCATCAACTGCACTGTTCTGCTTGAGGTTCCCGATGATCTGAGAATCTACGCATGATACATCGATATCGCAGTGAGCTGGGAGAGCTCGTGATTCGATTAGAAGAAGAAAACCAAAACCGTCTGTTGAGCTCTCAGGGATTGTAGGAACAGATGAGCAGGCCCTTGATGATATCGGTGTAGCTGTTGGTCGTCCATATAGCTGCTGGGAAGATGGTAGGTAAATGGTTGTGGGCAACGCCGTGCCAGGTTATGTACTGTACATAACCATTTGTGACATGTACATTCAAGTTGAATGTACATGTCACAAATTCTGAACACGCGGAAGCCACGTGTCCACAGCCACGGTGACTTGCCGAGGCCCGAGCGTAATCCACATCATCTACTAGTCCCCCTAAAAAGCCGATGTTGACAGTGTGCTTTCACAGGTCTTCTTCACTGTCGGGCACGCGAACGACACAAAAGACACACCAGAGAGTGGTGGTTACGTTACTGTACTAATACGACCTTAGTATGATTGCCCGTACCGGACAAAACCCTGAAAACGAAATTGAATGTTGTGAACTTGTGATATGTTGTGATATGTTGTGAAATGCTATGAAACTTGTGATAATCGATGATCACAACTTATCACAACCTGAAGAATTGCTTTTCTTTCGGCCTCAGTGGTGAACTTTCAAAAAATGTTATGAACTTGTCATCGATGATCCTCGATGATCACAACATTTTTAAATATTGATTCTGACGTTCCTGACCTGTTTTCAATAGTGATTCTGACGTTCCTGACCTCCGCCACCGCTCCCGCCTTTGCTTGTCACATGCTGCCGAGGAGCGGTCCACATGCCGCCGAGGAGCGTTCTGGAGCGGTCGGCTGATGAGAATCAGGCCCATCAACGCGGCATAGCCCCGTATGGGCATAGCATCATAGCAGATCATAGCCGGCACCTCGTGCTGCGAAGGGACAACAAATATCCTATTCCGGCAGCCATTCCGTAGTGGCGATATGTGACTAAGTGTTCGAGATTCAAATTTGCCACATCCCGCCCTACCCCCTTTGAAAATTTGCCAATCGCTCATCTGTCCCTCGCATTTTCACACCGCTACCATCCATCCCTCCATCCCTCCATCCATCCTTCATGCCAGGACCTCCGCTATACGGCAGGGGTAACTGCATCATATGTGCAGCTGGACAGTCTCCGTGCGCCTTGTGGGTGGCCAATCCTCGCCAGACGATGCCCAGATCCTTGAGCAATGTGGGTACCGACCCGTTCAACCCTTTCCGTGCTCATCCCCGCTTCTATCCAGACGCCCCGCTTACCGGAGGATAACTGCGAGGCATGCCAGCACGGCTGGGTGCACCACCAGCGCGAGGGGGCGCCCCCAGCCCACTCACCGACCGGTTACATGAATAGGGGTGGACACCTACCCACAAACTGTGGTGGTTTTTTCTCGGTGCGCCCGACTTTTTTTTTTTTTTCCTCTTCCCACTTTTCTCAAGATCCTGTGGGCTTCCTCAGTCCGACGACAGTTGGATTTTTACCACCCGCTGTGTTTGCTCGGCCGTCTTGCGGGCTCACGACGCGAACCCCCCTTCGAATTTTTCAGCCCCGCCTAGACAGTGAGTGCAAATCCACAACGCACCGCATTCAACTAATGTTCCGTTATCGCAGGCCCGTGCCAGAGCCCACGTCCAGTAAGGCCAGCAACATCTTTTTGCACCGCACGCACTAATCGTAGCCCGATTACAGCACTGACACAGCCAATACGCGCCTACCAGGGGGTCGCCACGCGGCCGCCAGCACCCCCGCCCCTCGCACCCATCCGCACCAACAACCGTCGAGGTGCGCGAGCGGGACCGACGCAAAATAGTACGAATGGGCGCCGTGTTGCTAATTACACTCGTCTCAACGCCGAATCAGCCGCTGATGATGCCGTTGCTGGATCATCGTCCAGCTCACACTCAAGGCTTTCAGGCGCCCCGAGGCAATACCCACGTACAGCGGTGCCGGCGCACGAAAACCGGATGCACGTCCTTGTCTACCCTCACTGTGTGAGTATTTTTTATATTTAGCGTTTCCGACGGTGCTTCTCATATCGGCCCATAGCTTGCTACGGACCATCTGCATTCGGAAGCGCACGGCAGCCTGACCCAATTTTTGATCCCTATCGACGACTGGGAGCGATTTTACACCAAGGCCGACGAGACCGGCCTGGTGTTCAATTTTTCAATATCATCAGCGCATGACCCCGCAAGTCCCATCTGGCGCGAGTTGAACTCGGGCATCAAATCTGCGTTGGCTCAAGCAAACCTCACACTCCCGGCCTTGAGTGCCGAGTTGGCGAACCCGCTATTCGGAGAACTTAACTGGGTCCTTGTTAAGCCGACGAACAGGAGAAGCGTGCACGCAATGGGTATGACGCGCGATATCTCCCTCCAAAGCCCCGATTACACCCTCGCCAAGATATTGGGGTTGTCGAAGCAGAAAAACCCGATGGAAGGTCAGGGGGGTGGACATGTGGTGATCATCGGTACGTGTTTATAAACCATTTTTATTGGTGCTCTGCTTAATGATGGAAACCAACAAATCAGCGCCCAAGCATGGGCATATCCTCGGCGCTATCGAGGACTTTGGCCCTTTCCCCCCTCCTGCGCCGGCCTTGCCACGCTCATTACATGCGTGCTATGGCGACCACTTCTGGAGACAGGTATTCCCCCACCAAGCCCACGTCATCGCAAGCTGCAGCGAGGCATGTACGGGGTTCATAGTAAGTCACGACGAGCATTCAATGGGCGCCATCCACTCACATTGAACTATCGCAGGGCGACGGCGATTCCATAATGGACTCCGATTCTTACCGCTCCCCCTCGGTGCGGGATTTGACTCTTTTCCCTGACTGCACGTCCCTTACCCTCTGTTCATCCGCAGCCCATGGCCATTGAGGACACCTTCGCGCACGAGCCACCCGTAGACAGGGACGTGCAGTTGCGCTACATCATCGAAAATCACGACGGACAATCTGACGACGAATGGGAGCGAGAGATCGGAATGGACCCCGAAGCGGACTTCCCCGATGACGCCGCACAGTTTCGCGACGATGCTGAGCCTTTACGCCGCTCACCGTCTCTAGAGATGGCTGCACCCCCCTCCGTGATGCAGATCTCCGACCACCACCGTTCGCCGTCCGTCGAGATTATGGACCTACCCCCTGCACTGTCCGTCCACAACATCGATCAACTCCCCCTCGGGGCCTCCGGTTCAAATCCTGCCATTGACCTCTTAGCAACACCTGAAGAGCTCGAGACATGGGCATCGTCGGTGGTCAGAAAGAGTGCACCCGGCGGGACGGCCGCTTCCATCTGGGCCCCATCTGCACAGGCAGCAGCACAAGCGCTACTCGCCGTGCTCACACACATTCTCTCCAAGAATGTCGGAACGCGCCCGCACTTTCAAGCACCCGAGGGCGTGACCCGATGCACACTGGACGTCAATGTCGCATCTTTCGCTCATATCGATTGCTACCTACGAGTGTAAGCCCTTCGTATCTCTCACGTTTGCACAACTCATTTTCTCCCCAGGGGCCGTGGTTCAGGACAAGGCGTCGACTCCGCCATATTCCACGAGGCGGCCGACCTTGTGGGCAAGGAAAACGACTGCTGGGTCATGTTACACGACCAATACGTTCTCGTGATCATGCCGCCTAACACATCCAACGACGCTCGTTTGAACAGGATCCGCGCTTGGGGCGCCATGCTGGCCTTGAGCATGGTCACGCAGCGAGAAGGCCTAGTTTACACGTCTTTCGGCGTGGCCGTCGCTCTTATCATCGGAACTAGAGGGTTTAAGGAGATGACCATCGAGTACATTCGCCTGCTCAACCCCGCAGCAGCGGCTATCCTTGAACCTTGGTATAGACTCTCCAAGGATGCTCCCGTGCCGACATGCAACCTCGCCAGCAATACGCGGGAGCAGAATGAACTCTTCACGCTATTATGCGACCTTGGATTTGACGTGAGCCTTCTACCGCCTTGCTATGCCCCCGCTTATCATCTGTACACGAAGCCAAGCCACAGGGACAGCAGGCGGACGCCGACCGAACACGACACATGGACAAGCGCTATCACCCAGAGCGTCCTGTTCGGCCGATCGGACATTTGCCAAACCCAGGAGTTCGAGGCGCTCCGGGAAGGGTTCAACTACCAGTTGCGTCCATACGACGATGGTCCCAGGCGGAGCGAAGTGTTGAGCGGAGTGAGTGCACTTCTAGCGGTACCGCACTCAGTTCTGACTGTACCAGACATTCATGGGCACCTGCGCAAAGCACATCATCGCGACCATGTACATCCCCGAGGCTGTCTCCTACAAGACCTTGTGGCCCCGCTTGCTTTTTCAGATCGCGCCCGGGGATCGCATCAACGTCGCCCGCGATGAGACCCGCCTCAGCTATGCGCAGATGTTTCTCCGTGCCGTGAAGGCCTATCTCAAGGGCGTGGGCCACCCTCAACATCCTTCCTTGTCGGATGTCACTGGTGTGACAGATATCCAGATTGAAGCCCAGCGGAACGACGCTGACTTACGCCCCCGCCTGCTGCTCCTTGCTATCCTGAACAAGCGCCGGGCTCCTTATAATGCGACGTGGAAGGTCAAGGTGAGTATCCCACCGCGCCTCCCCCCATCTCGTGCTGATGTATTCCCGGTATAGTTCAACTTGCGCGACCCTAGGGTGGGCAGTGAAGATGACGAGGTAAGGTGTCTCGAATGCGTCCCATGTTGTATCCCACCGCTGACCCCCTTTGGTCAGTTCCCCCTGCATATACAATCGTGTTTCATGCACCTCTTTGTCACGTTTGGTACCGCCATGGAAGATCTCCTACTCCTGAAAGATGGCGGCAGCGCGTTCGAGCTGTGGCTGCACGCCCACCTGTTGGCTCAGCCGAGTTACTTTAACGCGCCTTAGAGGAAGGATGGGTCTCGGTAGCCATACGTTCCTCATGTGTATTCTCGTAAAAATGTCACAAAATGTGGCCTTCGCCCGGACTGAGAAGTGGGCAGCGCCGATAAGCAGCTAGCGCGTAAATTACAAAGTGAAGTATTGTACAGTGCGTGCTTGCTCGATGAGACCATGACGCTGCGTAGAAGACTCTTCATCCTGAACATTGCGTTTCGTGCCTTGCGCCATGGGCGGTAGTGAATGTTTGACCAGGTACGATGAGCTAGACGCAGGGCGGCCAAGCTGTAGGTCGACGGGACGGCTTCCGCATGGCAAGTCGCACGGGACAACCATGGACGCGTAGAAGACTCTTCGCTCTCAACCTTGCGTTTCGTGCCTTGCGCGATGGTGCATGTTTGACGAGGGTTGATGAGCTAGATGCGCTGAGCTTAGGTGGTGTCGACCGTGCAGAGCCATAGTCCGGATTGACTGCGTGCCCCGACTTCATGGCGTAGACGAGCGGCCAAGTTGTTGGTCGACGACACGGCTTCCGCATGGCAAGTCGGATGAGATACCTATGGACGTGGTGTTGGAATATTAGCTAGAAGGGGCAGATGACAGTGAATAACATACCTTATCGTCTTTGAGAATCGCGTTTTTCCACACCCAATCTTCGTCATCTTCAAGGAATTCCGACTTGATGGTCTCATTGCATATAGGGCAATGAGATGGGCTTGGCTTCGTCGCCAGGTGGTATCAGCCTCGCGCTTCTCAACTTCGGCGGCCTTCTGCGCTTTTGCCCTTGACGTCAGTGTGTATATCGTGAGTCCAGTCCTGCGTGTCCATTAGAAAGAAAGATTGACGTGGACAGTATATCTACATACCTCAACGTAGATGAACCAACGCAAATACATGCATCCCCAAGTACGATCACCTTCGTCGTAACGATCTGCCCGTTGTATAACCACGGTCCACACAGTTAAACTGTGCAGAGCACGGTCTTGGTTGGATGGTCGATGAGTCCTATCGTCCTCACATATGCGCACCCCCTCCCCCAAGCCACTTTCTGTCCAGACGCTCCATCCGCCGACCATATGGTCTGTAGTCCCGTTCAGTTGGCTTTGCTCCCGTCGGCTGGTCTGCACAGTTAAACTGCGCAGAGCGTTGATCAAAACATATCTACGGGGGGGCAAGGTAGTTAGCATGAGGATGAGGAATGTGGGGACTTACTTCAAGTTTGATGGTGGGCGTTCAGGGCAACGGTAAAATACTTCCGGAAAGCATAGCCGCTTCGGGTACTGACCTCCCTAATGCAGTAAGTTATAACAAAGTCTAATTAAGTTCCGCCTCGCTAAGGTAACGTGTGTTGCTAATTGTAATGTTTCCGAATATCTGACCTGAACCACCAAGTCCATCACCTTCTCTACGACCAACACCCTTCCTCCTCTCTCCTCCGCTCTTCTCACCACTATCCACCCCCTCAGGACACGGTAAGTCCGACCCTCCCACTTGATATTATAATAACTGATCGTGATACTTTCCAGGACAACGCCCTACATCCCCACTTGCGTTTAACGCAGTGACGATTCGATTCGTTCATCAAACGCGCGGACATTTCCTTCAGAGTCAAATCGAATTCACAATTTACGCGTAAGTTTCTCCCTCGAATGTCGACCTTGGACTATTAAGTGACATATCTGACAGCTATTGGCTGAACCGAAGTTGCCCGATACCGCCCTCACTTGAATTCAATTCGAGCGACAGTTATCTCCAGAGTCCATGACGACCCAGACCACCCCGACCTCTCAGACGAATGTCCCTCCGGAGCAGACAAGCCTGAGAACCTTTCAGTGCGACGACGTGATCATCACATCCCCCAACTCGGAGCTCCCGCCCATCGTCGACACTCCGGCCTTGGGGAAAATCTTCAGCGACCCTCCGTATCCCCGAGAGTGTCGGGAACTCCGTTTCTTCTCCAACGCATACCCATGGCTGGCCTTTACTCCGACCACACCCCGATATCAAGGGACTCTTCTTGGACGACTGGCATGTTCCAAGCACTCGTTGGTCCAGAATGGATGGGTGGAATGGAGACGACATATGTGGTTCATGAAGGACAATATCTACGAGGGATGGCAGAACTTGGAGAGCGCCCTTGCCGCTATCACGCAAGAACTCCTCTCATTCAGCAAAGTGACGCTTCCCCTAGAATGGGAGTGGTTTCCGTTGCCGTCCAAGTACAACTATCAATGTGGCCATCTCGGTGTAGAGAAGTTCAATAAGTCTGTTATACTCGCTCGCGACGCCTTCGTCCCCCTCATGGCCATCTGCTCATTTGCCATCGCCATGACCCAACATTTCAGGGACGAAAATCCACCCTGGGCGCGAAGACTGCTGGACATAGGTGTCCGTCCGAGCTTCGTGCAGGAGCTGCAGGTTTCGCAGATTGCGGACTTTTCGACGCATCGCATGGGCACTTTCGTCAGGGAAAAATGTGGCATGCAGCCATATATCGATAGGTACATCTCGGCGAACATTCCCATTTGGTTCGTGTGGCAGACACCTGCCAGCTTCACCCACCACAAAACAAAGATATATTGTCCAACAGAAGAACAAGTTGCCGTAGCGAAGCAGAACCCCCACCGCAGCGCCGGCAAACCTCCGCCCGCTCCTGCACTCGTCGATTCCTCCCTCGCCCAGTTGGATGTCGTCAATGTCCCTTCCGCTACTGAGGAACCTCAGCGACCTTTCCCCCCGCTTCCGCTGCATTCCCGCCAACACGTCGGGGAAACCTTGCATGATTTCATCGCAAGGTCGGCAAAAAAATGTGAAGGGATGGACCCGGCTCGCCGTCGAAATCGAGAGAACGCACACGCAAAGCACCAGCTTCCTGGTAAAAGCGGCCCTGTGGTTTTTATATGGGAGAATGTGGACGGGTACCTCATCCGCAAGAAAGTAGATAGAAAGGAGGTCGAAGTAGAGTGGGAGGACCACACGGACGGCCAACGCAGGTACAATGCGTACTACAATGAGTGGGATTTATCCGCGGCATTCGCTCCAGAGGAGGATCCCGCCGCAGATGAGGACGAAGACGAATCAATATACTACAGCTATATGGGACTTCAAGATCCCTCGATGATAACGCTCCCTGCACCGGCCATGGACACATCACCGGACGCACCTCGGCCCTCATCTCCGGCCCTCCCTCCTGCCCTGCCTCCTGTTCCGCCCGCCGTCACGACTGAATCTCTCCCGCCACCGAACTTCACCGACGTCCTTGCCCTTGTATATGACCCACTCCAACCAATCACTTCGCTCAAGGGGCTTCAGTCCCTGGAGCTCGTCGTGTACAACCGCTACGGTTTCACATGGGGAGACCGGCGAACTCCATACGACCGCAAGACGATCTTCGGTCACTCGCTTCCACCTGAAAAGTGGGAGACGACACGGAAGATAGTGTGTGACACGGCCAGCGAGTGGAATCCCATAGTCGAAGACCTCGAAGACCCCTTCAGCGACTTCGTGCAGGGCTTCCTCGGTGGTACTGTCTCAGTCCCCCCTTTCCTGTGGGATCTCAGCACCAACAACACCCAATATGTGTTCAGAAAGGGCCACAAGGCACTTACACTGATGACATACGGCAATGACACTGTGTACGGAATCGATTTCGGCTCTGGTGCTGATTCAACCACCGAGCCCAGCACCATCGACGGGGTTCTGGATCCGCCTTATGAGATCGCCGTATCCGACCCTCTCACTGCGCTCGAATGGGTTCGGAGAGGGTCTTTGGTTAATCGTCGGGATTTTCTGAGACATTGTCTGGCCACCGGCAAGCCTTTCATGACCCTTTCACAGTCATCGCAACTCCAAGGGCCTCAGAATCTCGACTTCACCTGGTATCCTCCACCGGGCTATCGCAAGGCAGGCTGGAAGCCCGATACCCTCGAATTTAGGCATTACGAAAACTGTCGGAAAGAATTTCTGCTTCGCGTCCCACGTGCACGCGCAGCTGCCGCTAACGGGGGCATACTCTGGCGATTGACTGTCGAGTCCCTCGATTGGGACTACATAATCGCGGGCCCGTCTCCCGAAGTGCAACGGTCAACGATGCCGATACAATTGAAGGGTGATACGAAAATGTACTGGGACGATGAGCTGCAGGAGGAAGACATAGACACAGTGTGCGGCGTGTACAGAATATATTCCGGTAAGTAATTAAACCGTCATCCACCGGCATATACTTATATTAATACATGCACTACAGAAGGGCGTCATGACACCCAAGTCAGTCATTCATCTTGGTGGCCGAAACCCAATATCTGGAAGGGTAGCGGGCTCGATGTGGGGTATTGGTCTCCAACATGTGAAGTGTGGTATCAGAAACGGCTCCAGGCAATTCACGACGGCACGGCAACCCTGAGGACCGCCACGCAATGGAGGAGCGCATTGCAATTCTACAAAAACACACCGCGATTCATGAAAGCCATTCGCGAACTATCCGCAAAAGCAATCAAGGACCCCACCTCGATCTGACCTTACGATGAATCTACCACTGATGTAAAATACCTTCGACTACATAAAAAAGCATGAAACTGGCAAAATATATTACAAGGATCATTAATGGACTCTTATAACCGTATGTTCGTGTTGTCTAATGGACTATATAAGTTAGCCCTCATCTCGTTAGAGTGCTCCGGTGCGAGAAGGTCTTAGTTTGCGCCCGCCGATCTTACCAAACCTCCCTTGTGATTTACAGGCCTTCTATGGAGAGCCGCCTCGAATGTAACATACACAGATCAATAGACTCCCTTGCCTGAAACTCATTTCATGAGATGATTCGGATTTGAGCTTGCCAATAAATTAATATCGGAGGCTACAGATCAGGGTACTGTACAGAGTAGATAGTTATAGTTGGCAACGCGAAACGCGCGAAATGAAAAGCGAACACGTCCCCATCATTTTATCGCCTCCAATTCTGTGAATGCCAGGGAATGGCGGGGTGAGAATAGATTTCCGGTACTCTCTACGTGATTATACGTAGGAGTAGTACAAATGCACGATGCCAAAGTGATAAAGAAACTACAATCTAATGTTAGAACGACGTTATGTCGCAATTGCTAATCTTTAATCGGCGGTGATCCATCCGCCTCAGTGTGCGTAGAAGACTCTTCGCTCTCAACCTTGCCTTTCGTGCTTTGCGCGATAGGAGATGGTGAATGTTTGACGAGGGTTGATGAGCTAGATGCGCTGAGTTTGGGAGGTGTCGACCGTGCAGAGTTGTATTCCGGAGTGCCAGATCGACTGTGTCCGACTTCATGGCGCAGGCGAACAGACAAGCTGTTGGTCGACGACACGGCTTCCGCATGGCAAGTCGGATGAGATACCTATGGACGTGGTGTTGGAATATTAGCTAGAAAGGGCAGATAACAGTGAATAACATATCTTATCGTCTTTGAGAATCGCGTTTTTCCACACCCAATCTTCGTCATCTTCAAGGAATTCCGACTTGATGGTCTCCTTGCATATAGGGCAAGAGATGGGCTTGGCTTCGTCGCCAGGTGGTACAACAATGAACAGGGCACGCAGATCAGCATCACATTTCTCAACTTCGGCGGCCCCCTTTGCGTTCAAGGGCCGATGGCCTTCTGCGCTTTTGCCCTTGACGTCGGTGTATATATCGTGGGGTCCAGTCCTGCGTGTCCCTTATGAGCAAGAAAGATCGACACTTGACAGTATATCTACATACCTCAACGCCGATGAACCAACTGCGACTGTGCCCACGCCTGATGTTCTGATTCGCTTTGCGGTTTTGACGGAAGTGCATATCCAAGTGGTCCTACAGGTCGACATAAATTCTGAATTTAACCGTCTGGTCAAATTAAATTCAAGCGAGGGTGGTGGAATGTCCGAGGGGGAGGGGCTTGGCCGGCAGAGGGTAGACCGGCGACAGCGTTCAGGCCAGAAAGTAGCTAGAAAAGATGTCAATAACGATGCGTAAAGGGCAGACTTCCCCATCCATTGTGAACGTGAGAGGCCACAATGTGATTCACGTCCGAATGAACTCCCCGCATCACTTATGTTAAAACGCAAGGGAGGGCGGGGCCGTACGGTTCAGCGAATGGCTATAGGAGATGTGAATGAAGGGAAGAACGATGGGTAAAGGACAAACATACACGTCAATTCTGAACGTGATTCGCGTCCGCGTGTTCAATTCGTCACTGCGTTAAACGCAAGCGAGGACAAGGGAATGGGTACTCGCTAGTAGAATATGCAATCAGTAAAATGCCAAAAGCAATTCGCTTCCGAATGCGCGCGTTTGATTCGTCACTGCGTTAAACGCAAGCGAGGAGACGGTAATGGGCTGGGGCTGGTCGTGAGTAGAATAATAGTTTCTGTGGGGGGGGACTTATCGTGAGCTAGCGTGGTGAGTAGTTGTGTTGGAGAGAGGAGGAAGGGGTTGGCGGTAGTGGTGGTGGTGCACTTGGTGATGATCGACCTGACGGTTCAGGTTAGCGAGGCGGAACTTAATTAGCCCTCATATTACTGTATTAGGGTGGTCAGTGCCCAAAGCGGAATAGAATATCCAGACGGCTATGCATACGGATGTATTATAACCTGTCCTGAACGCCCACCTTCAAGTCTCATAAAACAGTAAGTCCCCACCTTTCTCATCCTCATGCTAACTACCTCGTCTCACTGTAGATATGATTTATTCAGCGCTCTGCACAGTTTAACTGTGCAGACCATCCGACGGGACCCAACAGGGCAAACTTGCTCTGCGCAGTTTTAACTCTGCAGACCATATGATCGGCGGTCGGAGCTCCTGGACAGATAGCGACCTGGGAGAGGGGGTGCGCTACGGGACGATGACAACACCAGAACCAGTGGCAAAGAGGAAGGAGTGAGGAGAGATGGGCGAAATCGCAGCCACGGTCATGATGCACGCTAAGCGCGCAGGGACACGGGCCGGAGAAACAGGATCGGAGTATGGCAGGGGATGCCCACACTCGCACGAAGGAAAGACGACGAAGAAATGAAGCAAATCAAGCATCGTGCTCACGCGCGACGACCAATGAAAACCAAACCAAACCCGTAAAAAGCCAGAAAAAATCATTTCGTGGCGCCTCATTACGGGCGCCCGTCTATGTCACACGATGAAACCAGCACGATTTTAGCCATAGTATACATACGTAGATGTACCCGTGCTCTGTACAGTTTAACTGTATAGACCATAGTCTTACAACACCGTCTCCAATGTCCTTTCCGCTGTCAGCTAAAAGGCTGACAACAGAGAAGAACATACCTTATCGTCTTTGAGAATCGCGTTCTTCCACACCCAATCTGCATCACATTCAAGAAATTATGACTTGATGATCTCCTCGCCAGGTGGTACAACAATAAACAGGGCACGCAGATCAGCATCACGTTGCTCAACTTCGGCGGCGGCGGCGGCGATTATTTGTCGAAGGCGAGACCAACTGAACAAAGTCGCGGCAGAAAGCCACCGACCAGGCTGCCTTCCAACAACGAACTTGGTCTGTTTGCTCATCATCCGTAGCTCTGTTGGTGCTTTATCGAACGTTCGACGCGGCCACTTCTCACCAACTTTCCTCGATACACCATCGCTGCCCCCAAATGTCTGCACCGGCGACATCGAACTACGCCACATCAAATGTACACAACCAGGGCAAGGTGTACAACGTCAACGGCGACTGCACCACTACGAACAACGGCAATACGACGAACAACGGCAATACGACGAACAGCGGCAATACGACTATAATCAATATAGTCAACAACAACTACTACATAGTGCAGTCTGGTGAGTTCCTTGCGCGATAGTGGCTTTGTGCGATATTGACGCGACGACCTCCTCACCAGCAGCTCCTGAATCGAATCAACAGCCGCCTGGTCAGACGTGCGACCACGATGTCCACGATGAGGTTCGCGATATTGGCGTCAAGGTATATCCTAATGATGCGTACTTCCACGCACTTCGCTGATTGACTGATATGCAGTTGTCGCGGAAGCGCAGATTCTGGGCATCGCTCAAGAAGTTGTTTAGATTGCGGTGAGGGCGAAGGCGGAGAGCGGTGGGCATTCTAGATACTACATTTTCGCTATAGTTCGGTGACTGGCTTCTTTTTCTACTCGCATCACGCCGTGTATTACATATATATCACACTCAGCTATAATAAAAGCAACGTCAGACAGCTGCATGACTTGCCTATCCTCTGCACATCAAATTTGCGACTGGAATGTGCATAATGAGAAGAATATATCGCATTTGGGCTGTACTACTTGTGAATTACAACGGAACGATAATGTGGATAAGTAGGACAACAGGAATCGCACTGCAACTAACCAGCCGCAATTTCGTCATGCAAACGATCAACGTATCATCCAAATCTGTGAAAGCGATGGAATGGCGGGGGTGAGAATAGATTTCCGGTACTCTCTACATGATCATACGTAGGAGTAGTACAAATGCACGATGCTAATGTGATAAAGAAACTATAATCTAATGTTAGAACGACGTTATGTCGCAATTGCTGTGCTTCTGCAACTTGCCGGGAACCTCTCACGACGCATCTTAATATGACATAAGTGCACGATATTTTTTACAGTTACTTCCGTAATGGCTATAGATTTCATGTTTGAATGCGTAGTTAAAACTTGCGCTTACCTGAGCATTCCACTATGCTGCTATTTCCCCCGCGCGTTTCTCGATCTGCGTCCCACCGGTTCGACATCCAGCTGCTCTGCCGAAGGCGTACCGTTCAGCGTGCCCTGTTGGTACCTGCGTATCCTCTGAGAAGCGAGAGTTGGAACGCAAAGCACGGAACGCGCTACCACGTACAAACTGCTCCCAACTACTCGATCTACGCGACTCGAATCCACCACAGCTGGCACGTCTCGGTATCAGGCCTAACTGACGCACGGGGCTGAAGTACCGCATCTGCTCGCCGGTTCGACAACCAGCTGCTGTGCCGAAGGCGTACCGTTCAGCCTACTCTATGGATACCTGCACCACAACCTTATAATCGATCTTCCCCGTCTATTGTCACTTATTGTATGGAATAGCAGAAACTCTTAGCGCAAAAAGGTGTGGGTTAGAAGCAGTAGAAGTCCCTTAAGGCTGAACTACCAGAGTAACGTATATCCCGTTACACTACCCGAACCGAAGTAGCGGTCCACCATGTTGTTACTTGTTCCGTGCGTCTAGTCGGAGCGCGAAGAGTTGAAGCCGCCGCCGCGGGAAGACGCGAAAACGGGAACTGCAGTCACACATATAGCACTCAGGTCAGGACGCACAGGTAATCGTTCTTTCTAGCTGCAACTATCATATAGATGTATGGAGTTGCGGCTACTTGGTTACGTTTATGTACGTAGGGGTTCATGCTAGTGGAAGCAGCATTGCTAGACGGGCAACATATTGGTGCCAGGTGTGTCAATTTGACACGTCTCGTGCCAGTACCGACCTACCAGCTACGGGACAGCAGGAGTGTATACGCGTGGGGGAGGGGTTTCGGCGAAAGACCGGTCTGCAAGGTAGGGGGCTAGTATACCAGACATCATGGCACCTCAACCGAAACGACCCAGGGCAGCCTACCAGACGTGTCAATTTGACACGTCTCGCAAAGTCTCTACAATAGATTCTCCTCATCAATCATATCCGTCCTGCCTCCTGTACTGAATGTCCTGAACACTGAACTTCCACCCGCAAGACCCGTTTCCATTGTTACGAAGGCATCGTATCGGCAGGCCTACAACTCGGCGAAATCCGGGACTGAAAGGGATTATATCGTTAAGTAATCCAAGGCGGAGCGATTAAAGTTCCGGACTTGGCAGTGCAGCTAGTGGTAGTTCAGGTGGGTGGTGGTAATGGCAGAGGAGCGAACGCAAATTGCGTCACTGCTTAGTTTGCGCGCGTATCGTAAAATGACTAATGTATAATATGATTGCTCACGGGTAAGGGAACAGGAGCGAACGCAAATTGCGTCACTGCTTAACGTGTGCGGCCCTCAAGTAAGCCTGCGTGCCAAGCCTTAAATGTACATTCAAACAGGAAATGGGTAGCAAGAATATAAGGAACTGCAGAGAATATCGATAAAGGGCTTGGCTTGCGAGGGCGAGAGCGAATACAAAATTGTACTCACTGCGCCCCTCAAGAAAGTTTGCGCTTAGCCGTAGAGTGCAAGTGTTAAATGCGCATTCAAACGGGAACTGCGCAGCAATAACTGAAGTAACTGTATAAAATATCGATGAGGGACTTGTCTTGGGACCACGGCCAGGTGGGAGACGGCCGGTTCGGGGTGGGGGAGCCTGTAAGGTGGTGGGAGGGAACTTAAGTTAAACTCGCCTGCCAATATGGGTCTTAAGTACAGTTGTACGTCCTGGTGAACCTATACGTGAAGGCAGTTTTGGCGTTTCGCTTAGTCTTGTAGCCCACACCCGTGTCAGCGTCAACCAAGTAGCCGCAACTCAGATTACCTGTAAGGCCGACTATAAGATTATGGTGCAGGTACCCATAAGGTACGTTGAACGATACGCCTTCGGCAGTACAACTGCTCGTCGAACCGGCGAGCTGACGCAGTGCTTCTCGTTAACGCTGTATTGCAGCAAGATTGTAATCTAATATCAAAGAAATAGTGTAATCGTAGCACGTAAACATGATGAGGATGCATACTAGTACATACAACTGCTCGTCGAACCGGCGAGCTGACGCAGTGCTTC
>KV417518.1:182328-195912 GCA_001630335.1 Athelia psychrophila | reverse complement strand
GGACTGGAAGGTGGTGGACACTGAGGAGGTCGCGCGGGGCGCGCGCCTGGGGAAGGAGCGCGAGCGGATGGGGTGGGAGGCGGCGATTAAGTTCCTGGCTGGGATGCGCGGTTGAGAGTGGCTGCCTATGAGATGAAGGTTTAGAAGCGTAAACGATACTCTACATATTAACATTACTGTATTGCATGAGGTGGACTGCATAGCAAATGCAAATCCCGCAGGGGATGGTCACATACAGACCCCCTCTAAGAACCTCCGCAGAAGAACGAGGGCAGAGCTAGACATCGATTCGACTGCTATTCTTTCGGCCACGCAATGATATTATATACACCTGGACATGGTTCAGCGGCAAACGTATAAACGTCGCATGCACACATTTATACATTTATAATAAGCAACGCCCTTGTGCTTAAGCTACAGTCCCTACGCATTTACGCATGATGGTCAGCGTACAGTGCCGAACGATTTAGAATGCACTTGATTGGGTCATTCAAGTTATGCGCCCTTTTGAAGTGGTCGGATAAGTGCACCGTCGAGATGGCTGCACTTTTGATAGTTTCGAATTCTGAGGAGGCTGTCTGGTAGACGAGAGAGTCGCCTTTAGAAATGACAAGTTTGATGCCGGTACCAGCATAAGATGGAATGCAGGGGTGAGGTATGCTAAGATGTCCAAGTGGATCAGCTGGATCCAAGGGAGTGGCACAAGAGCTCTTTGGTGAAGAGTCAAGACTCATCCTGTAGCTTCAAGCGCCAAGGCGTGGTGATATTGCGAAGACATCGCTCGGTGTAAGGGGGTTCAAAGTGCCGAGATTTACCGATTCCAGCAAGGGTACGTCGCCTTTGACCTAGGAAAATATATGGGAACCCTCGGCGAACACACGGGTTTCAATTTCTCTCCAACGCATGCGGTGAGATGAGGAGGTCCCTGGCGGCTTTAGAAGACCTTCTTGGATCTGTGCATGTGATTGATTCCAGCCAACACTGACTGGAGCGGGATAGCCAGATGCGAGCGCAGTCCATCTCCGGAGAAATGAATCTGTCCAGCTCACGATGGAATGAAATGAAGGTCCGCAAACAAGGAGTGGTAAGTGGCACGGAGCGCCAATGTTTCCACACATGTGGCGGAGCTATAATAAAGCATCACTTGGAGATGCTTGTGTGTCGCAGAGGGGTGACTTGGCTCAGAATTTCTGAGAGCAGCTCGGAGGGGATGCGGTGGCTCGAATGACTCGGAGGCAGGGAAGTCATATGGTGGTTCTACACATCACTTGGTGACGGTTAGATGGACTTTCGCTCATATTTGGTTGCTGGGAATGGTATGAGAAGACTGAAAATGTTGACATACCACAATATCGATGTCCTACGTGCACCAATGGATCCAGTCCAACGGCTGCGTTATGGCTATTCACAGTCACCACTGTGGTTTGGAAAGGTGTCAGTGTCAGGAAAAGTTCACACAATGTATTTAGTTGGATGACAATATCGTTAATGTTCTTCGCAAGAGACGGATGATGATGGTGGTGGTCTGAAGTGAAAAAACAGCACAGACACCGACCCGGTTAACGACTTCGACTTCGGCCTCATTGCCAACCACATTTTGGCTGTCGGATGCTTATACACGGGCTTTCATACTACCGCACAGTTTAATATGACCACAGGACAGAGTTAGTGAACAGAAGTTCCCATTTTTCGCACTGTACGGGTGTCGGGACTCGACATTTCTGATGACCGCGATCTGTATCTTGATTTGTGACTTGTCATCGCAGAGACTCCCCGCGATTTACCAGTATCATCTGCTTTTCCAGAGGCTTGGTGTGGCAAAGCTCCGACGAAATATTTTCACGATCACTGGAGAGTGTCGTCTTTTGTTGTCAGAGAAAGAAGCCAACGCAGATTAAGTACTGGATGCCATTACTCATGGTTCATTATTTCTGATATAAAATAGGATGTTGTTCCCTCAAGTTGGCTACAAAATGCCATTGAATTCCTTGCAGAAGGCGCCGAGTCTACGATTGTGACCGGGATACCGCGTGCTCTCATATATCCTCAAAATTGCCGTTTATACCTCCTTCTCGGTACACCCAACTCTCATGTTCATCATCGGCCGTTGTTGAATTGCACTCCGCCGGAGTGCTTTGTCGTTGTATCCAACGCCCTCTGCCACCTATCACCCTTTCGAGCCAATTCTCCTCCTGCTCTGCATAGCACTTGCCGACAGATGTCTCGCGCGAAGTGAGCACAACTCTTCCCCGCCCCGGCCCCGCCTTCCTATCCAGTGCCTGCAACCTCCTGGTCCATTCATCGTATGGCAAGGCAGTTTCCGTCCGGTCATGCCACGGATCCGATTGCATGTAGACAGCAAGGCCGGCGTTATCACCTTTCTCCCACAATGCATGATCTTCTTCCAGCCGCATGTCCAGGATGTTTGAGGCGCGGATAACAGGGAGGCAGATGTGGGTGAGATTCTGCCCAGCCACAATCGCAGCGTGGTACAGTATCTCTTCCGGATTGGTGTGGCATCTGGTGCCGAGCAGATCCAGCATGCGCAGAGCGGGGAGGGGTGCTTGCAGAGTGCGCATCACACAGCACATGCAATGTACGTGGCTCTCGAAAGAGTAATTCAAGGTCAGCTCCGTAAGGACTGGCAATGGTGGGATTACGGGGGCGTGAGTGTTGAAAGCGACAGATATTGAAAGGGTTTCAAGAGTCGGCGCGGCTCCAAGAAGAATCGTGTACAAGACGACATGCATAAGACTTTCGATGGATTGGGACGGGTCGCGGGCAAGCGCCGTCTGCACGATATCCTTGGGAGGGGAAGTGTTCCGTTTGTAGATCTTTTGAGCGATCTTCCTTGTGAAAGTTAAGACATCTCGAGCCTTCATCTTCGATGGACTAGGTTCGGGATACGCGTATGGGAATTGGTCTGTGACGTGGAGATGATATATCGATATCGGGATCGCGTCTGCGACGCTATCCAAATGTCCTTCTCTGAATTCGCTCTTTTCCATAGCAGGTGAGGTGATTCCAACCACCTGCGCACCACAGATTCCCACCGCAGTATAGCTGCTGGTGGCAGAGTTGATGGAGAAGTCCCCCTGCGAACGCATATCCTGGGGAGGATGTTTCTCTAATATCTGCGCAAACTTGAGCGCAGCTGTAAGGCCCTTTAGCGTGACAGAGTAGTATCTGTAACGCCGGCTAACGTCATGAAATGCTTTGGAAACCAAAGACAATGAGCAGCCGGTGCGGCCTCCGTCAACACAGGAAAATGCGAATATCCTTTGCCAAACTTCGATAGAGGTGCGCTCCATGCGAGATAAATGGGCGAGATGAGGGTGAGGTGAGGTGGATGATGTGGTGGTGATTGGGATTGTTCAGAGGGAACAAAGAAACCTAGAAAGAAGGAAGTCATTTATCTAAATGTTCCGCACAGCCCCGGTCACAGCCTCGCCTGGGCCTCGCCACTGCCTTCAACCAGCATGCACACCCACCCGCGCTACACAATTGTATTAGTGCCGTACTCATGGCCAGAATCAAATACTGTGCGCGCGATCCCGCCGGGGATATATGCTGTAGTGACATACTTAGACGGTGGTTGGTTAGTAGACATAGATTTGAACTCTTTGGTGGCGTCGGCTGGCACCGGGCCGCGCGCGCTTCGGCCGTGGTTGACAATATTAATGATGCCGCGTCGATTGTGATCCACTCCAAGTCCTCAACCTCGATGATCAGCTGCAGAGCATATACTTACCAAGATCTGTCAGTTTTTAGCAATGCTATTAAATCACTTACATATCGCGAGAAACCGGGGTTTTCCTTTTCGGGATTCGGGAGTTTTTCCATTTCATATTTTATGATCTGATTTCCAAATAAAACCAAGGACTCGGCGTTCTACCACTGCTCAGCATTAGCACCCCATCCCGCTCAACAAGTCGTCTAAACATGGCCGCAGCAGCAATCACGAAATCAATGCCTTACGGTGCGCAAACCTCCTGTTACTTTGGTCACGTTCTGCCTACTAAAGTCGTCTTTCCCCTATAGTTCGGCTGGGAAAGTCTGGGCTGAAGGTGTCGAAGATCATACTGGGTTGCATGAGCTATGGTAAGCAATCATTTCACAATGGAGAGAGCTTGAGAAACCTGACCGTGTTCATCGCTTTATAGGCCTTCCTGGCGGGCCCACGGCATGGTCACTGGGAGAGGAAGAAGGCATTGCGCACATCAAAGCCGCGTACGTCGTGTCAGTTGGCCCTTTACACGGCTTGCATCTAACGTTATTATCCCGATTCCTAGGTATGATGCAGGTATCAACACTTTCGATACCGCCAACGTGCGTATAGCTATGCGGATATGTGTTATGATCGAGCGATAACACTCGAACGCGCCTTAGGTATACTCCAATGGTCTCTCAGAGGTCATCTTGGGCAAAGCGATCAAGCAGCACAACTTCAATCGCGACGAGATCGTCGTCATGACCAAGGTAAGTCGAACCCTCAGACTTTGCCCTCCTAAAAGCCGATGTTGACAGCGTGCTTTTGCAGGTCTTCTTCACTGTTGGGCATGCGAATGATACAAAGGACACACCGGAGAGCGGTGGTTACGTTAATCAGCGTGGACTGAGCCGTAAGGTGCGTGTATTCTACCATATCCTGATTCTCGATCATCCTGAATTCTCGGCCTCGTAGCACATCTTTGAATCAGTCGCGCACAGCCTGCGCCGGCTTCAACTCGATTACGTCGATGTCCTCCAATGTGCGTTCTCCCTCCTCCCTCTCGCCTTCCATCCCTCCAGTACATATAGGTCCCACCTTCCCCCCTCACTTCGCTCCACGTCTATGCAAATATGAGATGCACACGGGGACATCGCATGCTGACGCACCTGACAGGCCATTGGTTCGACGATAACACACCCATCGAAGAGACGATGCGGGCACTCCATGACGTCGTACAGGCAGGACACGCACGGTACATCGGGATGTCTTCGTGCTACGCATGGCAGTGTGCGTACCACTTCTTTGTTCCTGAGCTCCGTGGGCATTGCTGACGCTAGGAACCACCATAGTCCACATGATGCAAAGTCAGTCATATCTTTAGTTCACTTGGTATCTTTGAGGACATTGGTTGACGACAAACGCAATTTCACAGATTACGCTATCAGCAATGGGCTCACGCCTTTCATATCGATGCAAAACCATTACTGCATGCTCTACCGCGAAGAAGAGGTACGTGCACCCCCATTGGATTGGTGTTCCATTCCTAATTATTATACAGCGCGAGATGATGCCGACTTTGAAGGTAAGCCACTTCACTCCCGGACACAAAAACGCGATGCTAATGTTGCGGTGGCAGCATTTCGGAGTGGGCTCAATCCCGTGGTCGCCTCTCGCACGGGGCATACTCACCCGCCCTCTCTCCAGCGAGAAGCCACCATCGGAGCGCCAGCAAAAGGATAGGTCCGTTTTTCTCCTCCTCGGTTCTCTGTAATCCGCGGAAGATGGCTGATTATCTGATGATTGATTACAGCACTCTCGGGATGTACCTCAAGAATCCGAAAGACAAAGAGATCGTCGGTCGGTGCGTGTCCGCCACTCTCTGCTCGGATCCCTAATCCGCGATGTATGGCTGACTTGGCTACGCGCTAATCCAACAGATTGGAGGAAATAGCGAAGAAGATAAGTGCGAGTATGGCGCAAACCGCCCTCGCGTGGCTAATGGCGAAGGACGGTGAGTCCCACCTGCAATTCTGCAACACTTAAAATTTGAGGACATATTACTTATATTCTTAACGGCGACAGGAGTGACCGCGCCCATCGTCGGGACTACCTCGCTTGCGAATCTGCATGATCTTCTCGGTGCGTACTCAGGCCCTGATCATAATTTATCTTGCAGCTGAGTCTCATCACATAGGCGCGGTGCATATCACTCTAGCAGAGGAGGATATCAAATATTTGGATGAGCTATATGAGCCGCGGGCCAGTCTTATGGGGAAGTAAACTTAAGCTGGATAAGAGAAGGTATGCACCCTTTTGTGGATATTACTTTCAGCAGCTAAATCACGCCCGTTCAGCGTATCTTTGTATTTGTATTTGTTTTCCAATGGGCAGGCCTGTGCGATTTTCGCCATTTCACAGGATTCGCGAAACTGGGAACCGAGTGTTTGACAGGTAAGGTTTAAATTCCGATCCTTCCCTGACAGTGCTGCGCTTCCGCCGGAATGCCCTCGGATTGACTTGCTTGCTGTGGTCTCTGCGCTCCAGCCTCTAGGCAATGTAAAGGGTTGTGAAGAGCCTGTAGACTTGTTGAACCGGCTGTTTATCTCGAGGTATTCATTTCGGCATAACTCCATGCGCCCAATCCACCGGTGCGCCAGGACCGTTTAACTTCAAGCTCTACGTCCATTCATTAATCTAATGTCGGCTACCCGGGGTTTTAGCTTGGATCGTCGGTTGGCCAGTGCTCTAGTCCTCGTGTTGAAATATACCCTGACCCTCACCACGAGCTTTTCACTAGACGGTTCGACTCCACGTTCGAGTGCTAAATTGGCAAGTGCCGGAGTGCCCGTCCGGTACCTCCACATTCTGTCATTTTCAGGTTCTAAATCACACTCCGATCCACGGTTCGGGCTGCTATGGACACATATATAAGAACCGTTCGATCAGTCTTATTACGTGGTGTCGTAATGCACCGCATGTAATAAGATTGATCGAACCTGTACCTCCGCTTCGACATGCCATCGATTCGTGTTCACCTTTACCTCATTGCGGATGCCACGACCTTTCCCCACAGTGTGCATTGCGCCAACCAGGTAGTGATACTGATAGGGCTTGGGTCTATTTGCCGGGTGATCAGGAGGACAGAATATCAGGACTTGGCATTATCAGCGAACAAGCATGCCGGTCCTTCTGCGCAGGAAATGTACTTAAGACTTGTGTTTTTCCTGTCGTTATATGCGCCATAAGAACCATGTCTCAACCACTGCAACTTGAAGGCCGCGTAAGTGGTGGTTCATAATACTGCTCTTTTCTTGCTGATTGTTCCCACCAGGACTTGACAGACCACGTTGGATTGACGCTTACCAAAGGGATGAAAATACCCCTAGGAGGAGGAGAATCGACCGATATATATGGTGGGATTTGGATGGACAGGGGACAGCCGGTGCGCCCATCGTTATGAAATGCCCCAACGTTTCTAAATTATTACTTCAGAAATCGGTTGCCATCAAGAATTATCGCTTGACTTTGAACGCACCTGAGGAGATCGTTGAAGCAGTTAACAGGGTCTGTTCCAACACATCGCTATTCATTGGTCCGCTGCAATGCTCACATTCATTATCAGCGTCTTATACGCGAGTCAAACTCGTGGCTTGACTTATGTCACCCCAATGTCCAGCAATACTATGGCCACTGCAGTGGTTTAGGGTTGACTGTTGCACTAATATCCCCTTATCGACCTAATGGCAATATTATGCAATACATGCGTAACACACCATGTTCACGTGGAGTTTGTATCAAATTCGTGAGTTCGCGCCCACGGTACCATCCATTCAGAACCGCCTTACTCATGTCTGCCAGATCCCAGAAATCGCAAACGGTTTGAATTATTTACACTCTAAAGACATTGTCCATGCAGATCTCCATTGCGTGTGTTTCGCTCTTTCTCGTTCCAACTGTCTGGCTTAATTTAATCAACGACCTGTACCTAGGATAATATCCTTATCGACGATCAGGGGTGTGCTCTGCTCACAGACTTTGGCCGCTCGAAGAAAATTGGAGTACCCGGGTACTGCACAGCGCTCTTTGCAGGGTCTACTCGCCATATGGCTCCGGAGTTTTTCCCGAAAGAAAGTCCTGGGGGCGGCGAAGTGGACCAGGATACCATATTTTGCATGGCCACAGATATCTACGCTTTTGCGATGGTGTGCTTTCAGGTATTTCATTTGGCCGCCTTCGTAACCTGGCGTCTCGTTAACTTTTTGGCTTACGAAGGTTTCCACGGGCGAGATACCTTTCAGCAACCTGCGGCACGACTATCACATCATAGCCGCACTCCACAAACTCCACAGACCGGCAGCACCCACCGCAGTGAGGGATCGCATCGCTAGTCCAGTATGGGACACTATGTGCAGGTGCTGGGTCCAAGACCCCAAACAAAGACCGTCCGCCGAAGAAGTTGTGAAATTGCTGGCTAACGTGAGCGCGCGATGAGGATATCAACCAAGGGTCCGTATATCTAGCATGCGTGGCACATGTGTTTATTGAACATTACGGGAATCGATTACCAACCAAATGTTGCAAAATTGGCACAGCTTGACTGGGCACTTGCCGGCGCAACACGACCAACGTCGGATGAGTTACCAGTTTGTCAGCCGGCTTTCGCACGTAAGTTTTCGATCCTCCCCTGAAAATGCTGCTCTTCGATTGGAGATCTAGTGGAGCCTCGCATGCAGCACTTTGCAGTGGGCTCAATCCCGTGGTCGCCTCTCGCGCGGGGGGTACTCACCCGACCTTTTTCCAGCGAGAAGCCACCGCCAGCAAAATGATAGGTCCGTTTTTCTTCTCTTCTCTTCTCTGTAAATCTGCGGAAGATAGCTGAATATCTGATGATTGATTATAATCAGCACTCTTGGGATGTACCTGAAGAATAAAGACAAAGTGATCGTTGGTCGGTGCGTGCTCACTGCTCACTGCTCAGATCGCAAATCCGCGATGTATAGCTGACTTGGCTCCGCGCTGATCCAACATTTTGGAGGAAGTAGCGAAGAAGATCGGCGCGAGTATGGCGCGAACTGCCCTCGCGTGGCTTATGGCAAAGGATGGTAAGTCCCAACTGCAGTTCTGCAATTACGTAGGTGCGGTGCATATCACTCTAACAAATGCGGATATCAAGTATTTGGATGAACCGTATGAGCCGCAGGCCAGTCTCATGGGAAAGTAACCTCAGGCTTGAATGTGAGAAGGTATGTATACGTACCATTTTGTGAATATCACTTCCAGCAGCTGAAGCGCGTCCGTTCAGCATTTGTTTTGCAATGAGCAGGCCTGCGCAATTCCCGCCATTTCACATGATTTGTGAATTAGCAACCAACAGTGCTCCGCTTCTGCCGGAATTTTTTGACGCTGTCTTCGGATTTATTTGCTTGCTGTGGTCTCTGCGCTCCAACTCTTGGCAATGTAAAGGGTTGTGAGTAGCCTGTAGACTTGTTTAATCCGCTATTTGATTCGAAGTGTTCATTTCCGCATAACTCCGTCCGCCCAATCCACCGGTACGCCAGGATTGGTGAAGCTTTACTGCGACGTCCATTGATTAATTTAATGTCAACTGCCCGGTTTTTAACTACGATCACCGGTTGGCCTGTGCTCTAGTCCTCGTGCTTGTTGAAATATACTGCCCTTCGCCACGAGCTCGGTTTGACATCACGCTTCGGAGCTGAATTGGCCAGTGCCGGAGTATCCACTTCGTTCCGTGGCTCCGGCTTCTATAGACACCTATATAAGAGTGTGGACTTCCATCTTGTATCTATACGTGCCGTCGCGTTCACCTTTACCTCATTGCAGATGACGCGATCTTTCCCCGCAGTGTGCCTTGCGCCAACCAGGTAGTGATAGGGCTTGGGTCAATTTGCCGGGTGATCAGGAGGACAGAATATCATGACTTCCTATCGTGAGCGAGGAACATGCTGGTCCTTCTGCGCAGGAAATATACTTAAGACTTGTGTTTTTCCTGCCGTGATATGCGCTATAGAACCATGGCTCAACCACTGCAACTTGAAGGCCGCGTAAGTGGTGGCTCATAATACCTCTACAATTTTCTTGCTGATTGTTCCCACTAGGACTTGACAGGCCAGGTTACATTGGCGCTTACTGGAGGGATGAGAATACCGCTTGGAGGAGGAGAATCAACCGATATATTTAGTGGGACTTGGATGGACAACGGACAGCCGGTGCGCCCATCGTTACTGAAAGCCGCAACCTTTCTGAATTATTACTTTAGAGATCGGTTGCCATCAAGAATTATCGCATGACTTTGAACGACCCTGAGCAGATCGTTGAAGCAGTTAACAGGGTCTGTTCCAACACATCGCTATTCATCGGTCTGCTGAAATGCTCACATTCATTATCAGCGTCTTATACGCGAGTCAAACTCATGGCTAGGCCTACATCACCCCAATGTCCAGCAATACCATGGCCACTGTAGAGGTTTGGGGTTGACTGTTGCACTGATATCCCCTTATCGACCTAATGGCAATATTATGCGATACATGAGTACCACACATTGTTCACGTGGAGATCGTCTCAAATTCGTGAGTTCGCGTCTACGATATCATCCGTGCAGAACCGCCTTACTCATGTCTGCCAGGTCAAAGAAATTGCAGAGGGTTTGGATTATTTGCACTCTGAAGGCATTGTCCATGCAGATCTCCGTTGCGTGAGTGTTCCATTCTTTCTGGTTCCAACTATCTAGCTTAATATGACCAACGACCCGCACTCAGGATAATATTCTTATCGATGATCAGGGATGTGCTCTACTCACAGACTTTGGACGCTCCAAGAAGATCGGAGTGCCCGGGTACTGCACTACACTCTTTGCAGGCTCTACTCGCCACATGGCTCCGGAATTCTTCCCGGAAGAAGGTCCTGGAGGCGGCGAAGTGGACCTGGACACCATATTTTGCATGGCCACAGATATCTACGCTTTTGCGATGGTGTGCTTTCAGGTATGCCAATTCGTGGCCTTCGTAGCCTAGCGTCTCGTTAACCTTTTGACTTGCGAAGGTTTTTACGGGCGAGAAACCTTTCAGCAACCTGCGGCACGACTATCACGTCATAAACGCACTGCATAACCTCAGCAGACCGGAAGAGACCACCGCGGTGAGGGATCGCATCCCTAGTCTAGTATGGGAAATTATGTGCAAGTGCTGGGTCCAAGACCCCAGACAAAGACCGTCCGCTGGAGAAGTTGTGGAACGGCTGGCTAACGTGAGCGCGTAATGAAAAGCTCAACCAAGGCTTCGCATACAAGCGCGGGGCACGTGTATTATTGAGCATTATGGGAATCGATTATCAGCAAAATGTTGTACAATTTGCACAGCTTGACTGGGCTCTTACCGGCGCCGGAATGGCCATGACTTGGCCATGACCATCGTCCGATGAACTATCAGTTTGTCAGCCGGTTTTCGCAGGTAAGTTTTCGATCCTTCGCTGGAAATGCTGCTCTTCCGTTGGAGATCTATCGCCGGCCCTCGTATCCACTCGCATGCTGTAGTCTCTGCGCTTCGAGTCCAGGCAACGTGCAAGGCAAAGGGTTGAATGGAACCTGTAGATTTAGTTGAACCAGCTGTTCGACTTGAGGTGTTCATTTCCGCATAACTCCGTGCGCGCAATCCACCGCTAGGATCGTCAAACCTCTACGGTGTCCAGTAATCAATTTAATGTCGACTATCCGATTTTCAACTTGGTTCATCGATCAGCCTGTGCGGAGCTAGTCCTTGTGCTTGTCCGGACATACCAGGACATACCTTCGCCTGGAGGTCAAGGTCGTTTTAACTCCGCTGCTCTGAGTCACGAGTACCAAATTGGCAGGTGCGAGAGTGGCTCTCCGTTACCTCCACACCGTATGACATATTCAGGTTCTACAGTAAATCCCACTCTGTTTCGCGGCGGCTGCTATAGATCCCATGTAACGGTGTGAGTCAAGTGTGGGCTTCACTCTTGTCGCTATAAACGCCGTCATCTCCACTTTCACCTCATTGCAGGTGCCAGCGACCTGCCCCCCACCTTGCCTTATACCACCAGACGATAGGACTTTGTTCTGGTTGCCGGGTGGTCAGCAGGACGGACGATCGCGATTTAGGAAACCAGAGAAACACTTGCGAGTCCCCCGAGCCGCAAATGCATATAAAAGCGACGGATAAGCGACGGAGTTCCTATTGCAATAACAATTTGCAGCACCATGCTGCCCAACGAGCAGTCCCATCCCGCAAGCGCTTCCCAGCAGCCAGAACAAGTGTTGCAAGGACGCGTATGTGATCCCCCTGGGAGCCCTATTCTGTTTTTCACTCAACGGGCTTGCTAGGACTTGACAGGCGAGGTTACATTGACGCTTCAAACAAATGGCCGTAATATCGCCATTGCGGGGGGCGAATCGACTGATATATATGGTGGAATATGGATGAACAGAGAGAAGCGGGTGAGCGACTTGCTTATGAGAACCAACAACTTACTGACATATATTTCTAGATCCCAGTGGCCATTAAAGTCTATCGCCTCACTTTAAGGGACCCGGATGACAAGATCAAGGCGGTAGACAGGGTGCGTGCCAATATTTTATTTTCCGTCAATTCATTTGCTCATTTTTTTCACAGCGTCTCATACGTGAGTCCAACGCCTGGCTTGACCTAGACCATCGGCACGTCCAGCAATACTATGGCCACTGCGGAGGGTTGGCGCTGACCATTGCATTGATATCCCCTCTGCGTGAGAATGGGAATATTATCGATTTTCTGGCCACCACGAAATATACAGCTCGACAATGTGGGCCTGAACAGTGTGAACCTGGAAAATGTGCAGCTGCAGTTCGGTTCAAGCTTGTCAGTTCATCTCTATTCGCGGTAGCTGAAAAGATTTGCTCATGCTCTTGGCAGGTCACAGAAATAGCAGATGGCTTGCTGTATTTGCACTCGGAAGATCTTGTTCACGGAGATCTTCATTGCGTACGCACACTCATACTTTGATCTCTTCGGATGATCTCTCTGACTGACCTGACTCGTTGCATAGGGCAACGTTCTTATCGACGACAACGGATGTGCTCTGCTCACTGATTTTGGACGATCGAAGAAAAAGCAAGAGGAAGGCTACAGCACAAAATTCTTCGCAGGATCTACGAGGCACTTGGCTCCGGAGTTCTTCCTAGACGAGAATGCCGACGACGAAGACTCGGAGGTGAAGCAGGATTGCATCTTTGGCAATCCCACAGATATTTATGCCTTCTCGATGGTATGCTTTGAGGTTCGTTAGACAGTTTTTGTCCCAGATTTCATTTCACTAACTGCTGGGAGTGTAGGTTCTATCGGGGGACAGACCGTTCAAAAGATTCTCAGACCTCAAAGTCATAGCCGTGCTTCGCGAAAAGCGCAGACCAAAACCCGCTGACGTAGCTAATTTGAACACCCACATTCCCCAACGCGTATGGGAGATCATGAATAAGTGCTGGGATCAGGAACCTACCCAAAGACCCTCTGCCAGAGAGGTAGTGCAATCTCTAGCCAAGTTAGTGCAATGATCATAATAATGGACGCCTTTGTATTCTAGTATACGTGCTACACATGGCTAGTATTTTGCGTTACGACAATCGAGCATCAGTGAAATGTGCGTCTGTCAGATGGGCCTGTGGCGTCCGTTCCTCAGCATTGCTCCAAGGCCAAGGTCCGCTCCGGATCCGCACATCTCGTTAAGTAGTATTGGTTGTTAAAGGGTATGTCTCGGGGCCGATACATAGATAGGACATATGCACTCCCCTCCGCCCCGTGTGTAATCTCACAGCAAGGCAGGTCACACGGCATGTTCAGAATTTTCTAAATTGAACGTCA
>KV417518.1:42386-182303 GCA_001630335.1 Athelia psychrophila | reverse complement strand
CAAGGATCATTAATGGACTCTTATAACCGTATGTTCGTGTTGTCTAATGGAATATATAAGTTAGCCCTCATCTCGTTAGAGTACTCCGGTGCGAGAAGGTCTTAGTTTGCGCCCGCTGATCTTACCAAACCTCCCTTGTGATTTACAGGCCTTCTATGGAGAGCCGCCTCGAATGTAACATACACAGATCAATAGACTCCCTTGCCTGAAACTCATTTCATAAGATGATTTGGATTTGAGCTTGCCAATAAATTAATATCGGAGGCTACAGATCAGGGTACTGTACAGAGTAGATAGTTATAGTTGGCAACGCGAAACGCGCGAAATGAAAAGCGAACACGTCCCCATCATTTTATCGCCTCCAATTCTGTGAATGCCAGGGAATGGCGGGGTGAGAATAGATTTCCGGTACTCTCTACGTGATTATACATAGGAGTAGTACAAATGCACGATGCCAAAGTGATAAAGAAACTATAATCTAATGTTAGAACGACGTTATGTCGCAATTGCTAATTTTTAATTGGCGGTGATCCATCCGCCTCAGTGTGCGTAGAAGACTCTTCGCTCTCAACCTTGCCTTTCGTGCTTTGCGCGATAGGAGATGGTGAATGTTTGACGAGGGTTGATGAGCTAGATGCGCTGAGTTTGGGAGGTGTCGACCGTGCAGAGTTGTATTCCGGAGTGCCAGATCGACTGTGTCCGACTTCATGGCGCAGGCGAACAGACAAGCTGTTGGTCGACGACACGGCTTCCGCATGGCAAGTCGGATGAGATACCTATGGACGTGGTGTTGGAATATTAGCTAGAAGGGGCAGATAACAGTGAATAACATACCTTATCGTCTTTGAGAATCGCGTTTTTCCACACCCAATCTTCGTCATCTTCAAGGAATTCCGACTTGATGGTCTCCTTGCATATAGGGCAAGAGATGGGCTTGGCTTCGTCGCCAGGTGGTACAACAATGAAGAGGGCACGCAGATCAGCATCACGTTTCTCAACTTCGGCGGCGGCCTTTGCGTTCAAGGGCCGATGGCCTTCTGCGCTTTTGCCCTTGACGTCGGTGTATATATCGTGGGGTCCAGTCCTGCGTGTCCCTTATGAGCAAGAAAGATTGACACTTGACAGTATATCTACATACCTCAACGCTGATGAACCAACTGCGACTGTGCCCACGCCTGATGTTCTGATTCGCTTTGCGGTTTTGACGGAAGTGCATATCCAAGTGGTCCTACAGGTCAACATGAATTCTAGATACAACTGTCTGCTCAAATTAAATTCAAGCGAGGGTGGTGGAATGTCCAAGGGGGAGGGGCTTGGCCGGCAGAGGGTAGACCGGCGACAGCGTTCAGGCCAGAAAGTAGCTAGAAAAGATGTCAATAACGATGCGTAAAGGGCAGACTTCCCCATCCATTGTGAACGTGAGAGGCCACAATGTGATTCACGTCCGAATGAACTCCCCGCATCACTTATGTTAAAACGCAAGGGAGGGCGGGGCCGTACGGTTCAGCGAATGGCTATAGGAGATGTGAATGAAGGGAAGAACGATGGGTAAAGGACAAACATACACGTCAATTCTGAACGTGATTCGCGTCCGCGTGTTCAATTCGTCACTGCGTTAAACGCAAGCGAGGACAAGGGAATGGGTACTCGCTAGTAGAATATGCAATCAGTAAAATGCCAAAAGCAATTCGCTTCCGAATGCGCGCGTTTGATTCGTCACTGCGTTAAACGCAAGCGAGGAGACGGTAATGGGCTGGGGCTGGTCGTGAGTAGAATAATAGTTTCTGTGGGGGGGGACTTATCGTGAGCTAGCGTGGTGAGTAGTTGTGTTGGAGAGAGGAGGAAGGGGTTGGCGGTGGTGGTGGTGGTGCACTTGGTGATGATCGACCTGACGGTTCAGGTTAGCGAGGCGGAACTTAATTAGCCCTCATATTACTGTATTAGGGTGGTCAGTGCCCAAAGCGGAATAGAATATCCAGACGGCTATGCATACGGATGTATTATAACCTGTCCTGAACGCCCACCTTCAAGTCTCATAAAACAGTAAGTCCCCACCTTTCTCATCCTCATGCTAACTACCTCGTCTCACTGTAGATATGATTTATTCAGCGCTCTGCACAGTTTAACTGTGCAGACCGTCCGACGGGACCCAACAGGGCAAACTTGCTCTGCGCAGTTTTAACTCTGCAGACCATATGATCGGCGGTCGGAGCTCCTGGACAGATAGCGACCTGGGAGAGGGGGTGCGCTACGGGACGATGACAATACCAGAACCAGTGGCAAAGAAGAGGAAGGAGTGAGGAGAGATGGGCGAAATCGCAGCCACGGTCATGAAGCACGCTAAGCGCGCAGGGACACGGGCCGGAGAAACAGGATCGGAGCATGGCAGGGGATGCCCACACTCGCACGAAGGAAAGACGACGAAGAAATGAAGCAGATCGAGCATCGTGCTCACGCGCGACGACCAATGAAAACCAAACCAAACCAAACCCGTAAAAAGCCAAAAAAAAATCAATTTGTGGCGCCTCATTACGGGCGCCCGTCTATGTCACACGAAGAAACCAGCACGATTTTAGCCATAGTATACATACGTAGATGTACCCGTGCTCTGTACAGTTTAACTGTATAGACCATAGTCTTACAACACCGTCTCCAATGTCCTTTCCGCTGTCAGCTAAAAGGCTGACAACAGAGAAGAACATACCTTATCGTCTTTGAGAATCGCGTTCTTCCACACCCAATCTGCATCACATTCAAGAAATTATGACTTGATGATCTCCTCGCCAGGTGGTACAACAATAAACAGGGCACGCAGATCAGCATCACGTTGCTCAACTTCGGCGGCGGCGGCGGCGATTATTTGTCGAAGGCGAGACCAACTGAACAAAGTCGCGGCAGAAAGCCACCGACCAGGCTGCCTTCCAACAACGAACTTGGTCTGTTTGCTCATCATCCGTAGCTCTGTTGGTGCTTTATCGAACGTTCGACGCGGCCACTTCTCACCAACTTTCCTCGATACACCATCGCTGCCCCCAAATGTCTGCACCGGCGACATCGAACTACGCCACATCAAATGTACACGACCAGGCCAAGGTGTACAACGTCAACGGCGACTGCACCACTACGAACAACGGCAATACGACGAACAACGGCAATACGACGAACAGCGGCAATACGACTATAATCAATATAGTCAACAACAACTACTACATAGTGCAGTCTGGTGAGTTCCTTGCGCGATAGTGGCTTTGTGCGATATTGACGCGACGACCTCCTCACCAGCAGCTCCTGAATCGAATCAACAGCCGCCTGGTCAGACGCGCGACCACGAGGTCCACGATGAGGTTCGCGATATTGGCGTCAAGGTATATACTAATGACGCGTACTTCCACGCACTTCGCTAATAGACTGATATGCAGTTGTCGCGGAAGCGCAGATTCTGGGCATCGCTCAAGAAGTTGTTTAGATTGCGGTGAGGGCGAAGGCGGAGAGCGGTGGGCATTCTAGATACTACATTTTCGCTATAGTTCGGTGACTGGCTTCTTTTTCTACTCGCATCACGCCGTGTATTACATATATATCACACTCAGCTATAATAAAAGCAACGTCAGACAGCTGCATGACTTGCCTATCCTCTGCACATCAAATTTGCGACTGGAATGTGCATAATGAGAAGAATATATCGCATTTGGGCTGTACTACTTGTGAATTACAACGGAACGATAATGTGGATAAGTAGGACAACAGGAATCGCACTGCAACTAACCAGCCGCAATTTCGTCATGCAAACGATCAACGTATCATCCAAATCTGTGAAAGCGATGGAATGGCGGGGGTGAGAATAGATTTCCGGTACTCTCTACATGATCATACGTAGGAGTAGTACAAATGCACGATGCTAATGTGATAAAGAAACTATAATCTAATGTTAGAACGACGTTATGTCGCAATTGCTCTTCGTGACGCAGTCGAGCGGCCAAGCTGCTCGTCAACATACATGATCATACGTAGGAGTAGTACAAATGCACGATGCTAATGTGATAAAGAAACTATAATCTAATGTTAGAACGACGTTATGTCGCAATTGCTCTTCGTGACGCAGTCGAGCGGCCAAGCTGCTCGTCAACATGACGGCTTCCGCATAGCAAGTTGCATGGAATACCCATGGACGTGGTATTAGAATATCAGCCGGAATGTCCATTAGACTCAACGCCGATGAACCAACTGCGACTGTGCCCACACCCGATGTTCTGATTCGCTTTGCGGTTTTGACGGAAGTGCATATCCAAGTGGTCCTGCATGTTGACATGAATTCTGGGTATAACCGTCCGCTCAAATTGAATTCAAGGGAGGGTGGTGGAATGTCCGAGGGGGTGGGGCTTGGCCGGCAGAGGGTGGACCGGCACCAGGGTTCTGTTCAGGGAGTAGCTATAAAATATGTCAATGAAGTCAATAACGACGCGTCAAGGGCAAACTTACGCGTAAATTGTGAACGTGAGATGCCGATTCGCGTTTGAAAGAACTCCCCGCGTCACTCATGTTAAAACATAAGCGAGAGCGGGAGCGTTCGGTTCGGGAAATAGCTATAAGAGACGTCAAGGAATATAAGAACGATGGGTAAAGGACAAACTTACATGTAAATTCCGAACCGTGCGTCCGAATGAACTCCCGGCGTGTGCAATTCGTCACTGCGTTAAACGCAAGCGAGGACAAGGGAATGGGCACTCGTTAGTATAATATGTAATCAGTAAAATGCTATGCGCGCGTTTGATTCGTCACTGCGTTAAACGCAAGCGAGGAGACGGTAATGGTGGTGGGTGGACTTGATGGTGATCGACGTGACGGTTCAGGCCTTGAAATTAGCGAGGCGGAACCTAATGAATTGCTATATTAGGGAAAGTCAGGGCCTAAAGCGGCTCAACATCCGGACGGCTATGCTACGGAAGCATTGTTACCTTTGCTCAGAACGCCCACCTTCAAGTCACAAGTCCTGTAAGTCATGTCCTCCGTCCTGCCTATACTAACTACTCCTCTTAGATAACATCTCTGAAACGCTCTGCACAGTTTAACTGTGCAGACCATCCGACGGGACCCAGCAAAGCCAACTCCACGGTACTACAGACCATATGATCGGGGGATGGAACGTCTGGCCAGAAAGCGGCTTTGGGGAGGGTGCGCATATGTGAGGACGACAGGGCATCGACCATCCAGCCATGACCGTGCTCTGCACAGTTTAACTGTGTGGACCGTGGTTATACAACGGGCAGATCGTTACGACGAAGGTGATCGTACTTGGGGATGCATGTATTTGCATTGGTTCATCGGCGTTGAGGTATGTAGATATACTATCAACGTTGATCTTTCTTGCTAATGGACACGCAGGACTGGACTCACGATATACACACTGACGTCAAGGGCAAAAGCGCAGAAGGGCGCCGCCGCCGAAGTTGAGAAGCGCGAGGCTGATCTGCGTGCCTTGTTCATTGTTGTACCACCTGGCGATGAAGCAAAGCCCATATCTAGGCAAGGAAACCATCAAGTCAGAATTTCTCGAAGATGACGAAGATTGGGTGTGGAAAAACGCGATTCTCAAAGACGATAAGGTATGTTATTCACTGTTATCTGCCCCTTCTAGCTAATATTCCAACACCACGTCCATAGGTATCTCATCCGACTTGCCATGCGGAAGCCGTGTCGTCGACCAACAGCTTGGCCGCTCGTCTACGCCGTGAAGTCGGGGCACGCAGTCAATCCGGACTATGGCTCTGCACGGTCGACACCACCTAAGCTCAGCGCATCTAGCTCATCAACCCTCGTCAAACATGCACCATCGCGCAAGGCACGAAACGCAAGGTTGAGAGCGAAGAGTCTCCTATGCGTCCATGGTTGTCCCGTGCGACTTGCCATGCGGAAGCCGTCTCGTCGACCTACAGCTTGGCCACCCTGCGTCTAGCTCTTTGCGCGCCCCCTTTATCGTCGTATCACCTTACGAGTCCATTCGCGTTCAAAATTGATGCGTAAGTTTGTACTTTAGATATCGGTAATGCCTTCATTGACATTTTTTATAGCACGTGAATACAGTATAATTCTACGCAGCACTCTCCAAGGGCCGTTCAACGTCTTCGTGTCATGAATGCTTCCACTTCGCTTTTGAGTCTTACGCGGGTCATCTGGGATGCTTGAGCAGCGATTGAGTTCCCATTGCCATCACCGATCAGCGCGTCGCCGAGCATGTAGTTGAGTTGTCGGTGGAGTACCGTCTCATTTACCGACATGGCGCCGGGCTCTTGGGCTTCGAGGTACATATGTACTCTGTAAGCTTTGTTAGCCAGCGTAAATGTGTTCTTGAGGCCGGGCAAGGCTTTGAGGAAGATCTTGATTTGCCTGTACGAAACCTCCATGTTTTCCGTGCGAACTGTCTCCCTTGGCCTATCTTGGCGTATACCGAGCGCTTGGCACACTCCCTGGACGCACTTGACCCGGAGGAGGTCCATATAACCGGTGCCATATGTGCAGCTCTCGATGTAGGCATAATGTTCGCGCTGTGCTGCGAATCGACGGGCCAGCATGTCTTGAACGGGATCGTTACTCCCAATCGAGGCAGATGTGGTGTTAGCCACGGTGCGTGGAACGGTGGCAGAGACGGGAGGAGCGGCGGGAGACCCGATCTATTTCGGGGATGTCAGTCTTGTCGGGAAGGCAGATTGAATGGGACTGCTTGCCTCGGGTCGTACCAAAGCGGCGGCGGAGGCGCTCTGCGGGCTGGGAATGGAGCGTCCAGCTCCGGTGAGATTGTCATGCAGATGATTATACAGGGCAACGTCTGCCGTCGTGAAGTCCCTAGCAGTGGATGTCGCTGCTCGCAAGGTGGCAGAGACGGGAGGAGCGGCAAGAGACCTGATCTATTGCGGGGATGTCAGTATTGCCGGGAAGGCGGATTCAATGGGACTGCTTGCCTCGGATCGTGCCAACGCGGCGGCGAGGGCGTTCTGCAATGGACTGGCACGGTTGCGATTGCGATGCGCTAGCAAGCGGCTTCTGATGCTTTCTAAAGGCTCCTCTGTGAGACGTACTGGGCGGGCAGACGTTTAGTTGCGGCATGCGAGTGAAGGACAGAATCGCATACTTTCTATCGTCTCTTGTGCACCTGGCGCTCTGGGTCTGGTGGCAAGGGGGACAACCGGAGTGGGGCTGGCTACAGGGGCAATTTGTGCAGCACGATCCTCAGCGGCTGGAAAGGCTGTGTCTCGTCCCTCGTCCTCTGAGGATTCGTCGGTGGAAGCTAATCCAGGCATCTCATCATCAAGTTCGCCGGGATCTGTGGGGTCCCCCTCGTCGCTGCTGGTTGAGAGCTCGACGGCGATGGGATCGCCGGCGTTTGATTCCAAGTCATCGGCGTACTGGCGCTCTACGTGAAGGTTGGGCCGCGACATAGCAAAAGTCGTGACTGTGGCGGTGGGGACAGGCTCGACAGGCGCTGGCGGCGGTGAGCTTTCGGCAGTGGTGCGAGGAAGCGGTGCGAGTGAGACGAATTCATCTGCTCGAGAAGGGGCGCGGCGGTCGCGGGTGGGACGAGGAACACTCATGGTGTTGCGGGGCCGGAGGGAAGAGGGAAGTGAAGTTGAATGGTGGGGAATAAATTGCGAGACTTAACGGGGGGACTCAACGAAAAGATGGCGAAAAATACCACGTTTCACTGTGGTGTCGGCGCTCGGGTTCCTAGAAAGCGTAACCCCGATATTTTTCTGCCTTTCCGGAATATACATATCATGAAAATAAATAAATTGGATAAACTAATCATCATCCGTCTCATACAAGTGATAACACAATTCAAGAGCTTCCACCCACACCTGTCGCCTGGTCTGCATGGCACACGACGTAACATCCACCTGGGTCTGCAGCGTGGCATCTAGCCAACGCACCTGGTCAACGGAGAAAGGGCAGTCGGGCGGCTGGCATTCGACGTGCGCTGCAGTGGCGGGGGCGTTAGAGAACGGATTGCCCTCCGGGCTGTCCTGCGGGTTGTGTTCTTGCAGATGGGCCATGAGGCGCTCGTCGGCGGCAGCGTCCCAATCAATACCGTACTCGTCTGTATTTTCAACCTCCTCATCAGCTGGCTCCAACACCCCCGCCACGCCGCGCGGGCCGTCCTGCAGCAGACTGAAAGTAAACATGTCAATAGGGGTGCGTCCGCGCTGGCCTTTAATTTGCATCTTGTGGTTGTTCCACACTTGGAGCCATTCCTGGGCGTCTTGCTCGATGGAGGCAAGGAAGAGGTGATGGAGGAGCCAGATGTGTGCAGTCTGGCGAGGGAGGAGGCCGTGGTGGGTCTCGAGCTCCAGGAACATATTCTTCCACTTTTGCCCGAATCCTGAGGTAACGTCATACCAAAGACGTTCGATGCGGGTGTTGTGGACACTCCTAAAATCTAGCGTGAGCCCGCAAAATTATGTGAGATGAATGACAGATTGAAATACCGTCCCCATATGTAGGAACCGCGGTCGTAGCCGCGGGTATCCTCCATGTATTTCGCGACGACCAGGTTTTCCGTACCGTGGTCGCCTCGAACTCGACTGGGTATGCCATGCTTCGCAGTGGCCTCCTGGAAAAGGGTGAAGACGGTCTCCGCGCGGTTGTTGTTGTTGGCATGAAGTCCGGTTATCATGTGCGACTTCCCATCAATGAAGCAATGGAGTACGATTTTGAATCGTATGAGGCCTGTGGATTGATCAGCCGGAGTGTGGCATACGGGACGCGGGGAATACCTGCCATGCTGCCCGTCGTGGTGCCACAGGGAATTCGCGCCGGCAACTTTGTATTCACGCCGGTGGATAGCGCGATTGCCGAATGCAGCGCCAGTGCCATGAACTCGCATGTACGAATCTTTGAGACGAACGCGGGAGACTTTGATACCCCGGAACCTCATATGGCCCGCAAGCATGTTGCGTCCGAAGGTCGGGAAAACCGTCAGTACGTCGAATACGACCGCGTCCAGCGCTGCGTCGTCTAGCGAGGGTGGGGCTCGGGGCTCCGCGAGATTATACTCTCGGCTGACTCCGCCATCCGGCTGCGCCGTTTGGCGGTACACAGGCTGCGCCGCCTCCGCCAAACCGAGGTCCAGCGCTCGCCTACGGATGGTGCGTGGATGGCAGTTGAATACAGGCGCAAGGCCTGTAGTGCCACGGAGGATAAGGGCCGCGCGCAGGAACGTTGGGTCGATGTTGAGGCGAGGTCGGCCGGGCTTGCCTGTGCGCGCATGTGTTGCCACCACGAGTGCCGGCCCATCTGGGCTGTCGCTGGAGCGGTGGCAAGCGTCGTCCAAATCAACAACCATCGCATCGGCGCTGCTGCGCAGTGTTGTAAATTCCCCAGGAGGGAAGCAATCGCGGTGCTGCAGGGCGGTCAGGTGTGCGATGCTGAAGCCACGGTTAAGGCACCCACCAGCTCTGCTGCACCAATAAATAAAAATATGTCGCGCCGATGCGCACCGAGGCGCTCTGCATCACCGAGCTGGGTGTGCAATGCGCGGGTGACACTGCGAAGGATCTCGTTATATCGTATGCGTAGGTTTGCCAACGGGTCGGACATGGTCAATAGAAGTGGTAACAATGAGGATCTATGATTCCTACGAAGTTCGAATTGGCGTCAAGCGGCCTCAAGCGGCGTGCGTGTGGGAATTGTATTGCCGAGATGATGGGATCTGGAGCTCGGAGTATTGGCTTGATGCATGTATGATGATGTGCCTGTTTCCGGGCGTTTCGCGATAGGCTAATTATTTACCATGTGAGACAACGCATGCATGTCTTTATTAATAGGCGGGTCGGCACGATGTACCGGCATTGTGGCGCTTGAATTCTCAGCTTTTCATAGCTTTTCACAACATTCGTAGCGTCTGGGGATGTAATTACAAAAATTCTAGGTTGTTAAATGTTGTGAACTTGGGCTGTGATCATCGATGAACTTGTGAACTTTAAGACACAGGATGTGGCACTGCGATTCGAAATCGGTGTCTCGGCTAAAGTCTAAAAGGTTATCAAAATCTCTAAAATTTGTGAAATGTTGTGATAATCGATGATCACAGCTTATCACAACATCTCACAACTTATCACAACATTTCATCAAATTTCACAACTTTCCGATTCACTTTCAGTAGTTTTGTCCAGTACGGTCCTGGATACCTTAGGTTCATCGATTTTCGAATTTTGTCGAATTTTTTTTGCTCAGAAATTTTGTTTTGATTTACAGCTGTTTCCATATATGTTGCACCGCGTCGGTTTTTGTAAAAATTCCGAGCTTTCCTCACCTAGGACTTTCCTCAACGTATCTCACTCATTTCTCAGCCGAATTCCATGATTCTTAGTGCGTTGAACTCCTAGGATATGCCCCCAGAGGCCTGGACCAAAACTATGCCCGATTTACCGCTATATTCAGTTCGTGATCGGAGGGGTGCAAAGAGGGGCCGGACAGCAATTAGACAAGAACGAGAGGTCGGCAGAAGCTGAGGCTGGGGTATGTTGATGACATGGGGTGCCCCCAGGTGCATATGTAGTTGGCTTGTGCCCCGAAGCACTGGGGGGGGGGGGGGGGGGGTGCACTTGACGAGGGTGCGCAACTGGTGGGGATCAGACAGCAACAGTGAAGGAATGGGCGGTCAGGAGGGGCTGAGGGTGTACAGTGTGGATGAAATAAGGTGCCCCCAGGTGCGTATACAGCCTTGACGCATCTAGTGTACTGGGTGTGCGTGCTTGATGACGGTGATCCTTCTCTGCACCGCTCTCCTAAACAACCGGATTCAGAGGTTATATAAGTCTAGTCTTGGTCCGTGCTTCTGGGGGCATACCCCATGAGTCGAATGAATCAAAAATTGTAGGAATTGGATGGGAAACGAGTGAGATATATCAATTTGAAGCCCCTTTACACTCTCCCGATCGCAGGGCTCGTCAAACACACCTCCACGTTGCCCTGACAGCTAAACCAACTACATACGCACCTGGAGGCACCCTATCTCATCGACATATCATGCCCTCAGCCTCTCCCGACCACCCATTCTTGTCCAGTTGCTGCCCCACCCCCATTTGCACCCCTTCGATCACGAACTCAATATAGCAGTAAATGGGGCGTACTCTTGTTCCAGGCCTCTGGGGGCATATCATAGGAGTCCAACGCACTAAGAATCATGGAGTTCGGCTGAGAAATGAGTGAGATACGTTGAGGAAAGTCCTAGGTGAGGAAAGCTCGGAATTTTTACAAAACCGACGCGGCGCAACATATATGGAAACAGCTGTAAGGTGATTTGCGCCGATGACTTTTCTCTCTCCTTGGGACATGTGACGAACCTAGGGTCGTATTACTATTAGTACAGTAATCAGCGTGGACTTAGCCGTAAGGTGCGTGTGTTGTACCATATCCTGATTCTCAACCATCTTCAATTCTCGGCCTCGTAGCACATCTTTGAATCAGTCGCGCACAGCCTGCGCTGTCTTGAACTCGATTACCTCGACGTCCTCCAATGTGAGTTCTCCCTCCTCCCCTTTCCCCTATCTCTTTGCTCCACGTCTATGCAAATCCGAAATGCACACCAGAATATCGCATGCTGACGCACCTGACGGCCATTGGTTCGACGATAGCACACCCATCGAAGAGACGATGCGAGCACTACATGACGTCGTACAGACGGGACACGCGCGGTACATCAGAATGTCTTCGGGCTACGCATGGCAATGTGCGTACCACCTCTTCCGGGCTCCGCGGGCATTGCTAACATAAGGAACCACCATAGTCCACATGATGCAGAGTCAGTCCTGCCTTTGGTTCTGTTGTTTTCTTTGGGTGCATTGGCTGACGACGAGCGCGAAAAGATTACGTGATCAGCAATGGGCTCACGCCTTTCATATCGATGCAATATCATTACTGTATGCTCTGCCGGAAGGAAGAGGTGCGTGCGCCCCCATTGGATTGGCGTTCCGTTCTTGACCGTTATATAGCGCGAGATGATGCTGACTCAAGGTAAGCCACTTCGCTCCTGGGCACAATATGCGATACTAATGTCATGGGAGCAGCACTTCGGAGTCGGCTCAGTCCCGTGGTCGCCTCTCGCGCGGGTACCCGACCTCTCTCCAGCGAGGGGCCGCCGCCAGCAAAAGGGTAGGTCCATTTTTCTTCTCTTCTCTTCTCTTCTCTTCTCTGTATATCTGCGGAAGATGATCGAATATCTGATGATCGACTATAATCAGTACCCTTGGGATGTAACTGAACAATCTGAAAGACAAAGAGATCGTTGGTCGGTGCGTGCTCGCTGCTTCTCTGCTCAGATCGCAAATCCGCGATGTATAGCTGACTTGGCTACGCGCTGATCGATGATCCAACAGATTGAAAGAAATAGCGAAGAAGATCGGCGCGAGCATGGCGCAAACTGCCCTCGCGTGGCTTATGGAAAAGGATGGTGAGTCCCAACTGCAGTTCTGCAACACTCAAAGTAATTGGCAACGAGTCTGTCAGGGTGTTTTTACAGGTAAGTTTTAAATTTCGATCCTTTCCTGATGGTGCTGCGCTTCAGTCGGAATCTTTTTAGGCATGCTCTCGGATTCATCTGCATGCTGTGTGGTCTCTGTGCTCCAACCTCCAGGCAACGTAAAAGTTTGTGAGGAGCCTTTAGACTTGTCGAACCAGCTGTTTGATTCGAGGTCTTCATTTCCGCATAACTCCATGCGCCCAATCCACCGGTGCGCCAGGATCGTGAAGCTCTAAGGCGACGTCCATTAATTAATTTCATGGCTACCCAGTTTTTCAACTTGGATCGTCGGTTGGCCTGTGCTCCAACCCTCGTGTTTGTTGAAATATACCCTGACCTTCACCGCGAGCCTTTCACTAGATAATTTGACTCCACGTTCGAGTGCTAAATTGGCAAGTGCCGGAGTGGCTGTCCGTTACCTCCGCCATTTTCAGGTTCTAAATCACACTCCGTTCGGCGGCTATGGCTTCTATAGACACCTATATAAGGGTGTGGGCTTGCATCTTCTAGCTATACATGCCGTCGCGTTCACCTTTACATCATTGCAGGTGCCGCGACTCTTCCCCGCAGTGTGCCTTGCGCCAACCAGGCAGTGATAGGGCTTGTGTCTATTTGCCGGATGATCAGGAGGACAGAATATCATAACCTGATACTGTCAGCGAGGAACATGCTAGTCTCTCTGCACAGGAATCGTACTTAAGACTGGTTTTTCTCCTGTCGTGATATGCTATCTAGAACCATGGCTCAACCAGTGCAAGGTCGCGTAAGTGGTGGCTCATAATACCTCTGCTCTTTTCTTGCTGATCGTTCCCTCTAGGACTTGACAGGCCACGTTACATTGACCCCTACCGAAGGGAGCAAAATACCGGTACCCCTAGGAAGAGGAGCATTAACCGATATATTTAGTGGGATTTGGAATGACAATGGACAGTCGGTGCGCCCATCATTACGAAAAGCCGAAACCGTTCTGAATTATTATTTTAGAGATCGGTTGCCATCAAGAATTATCGCCTGGCTTTGAACGATCCTGTCGAGATCGTTGAAGCAGTTAATAGGGTCTGTTCCAACACATCGCTATTCCTCGGCTCACTGCCATGCTCACATTCACTATCAGCGTCTTGCACGCGAGTCAAACTCATGGCTTGGCTTACATCACCCCAATGTCCAGCAATACTATGGCCACTGCAGTGATTTGGGGTTGACTATTGCACTGATATCCCCTCATCGACCTAATGGCAATATTTTGGAATACATGACGACCGCATCATGTTCATGTGGAGATCGTCTCAAATTCGTGAGTTCGCATCTACGATATCATCCATGCAGAACCGCCTTGCTAATGTCTGCCAGGTCAAAGAAATCGCAGAGGGTTTGAAGTATCTGCACTCCCAAAAAATTGTCCATGCAGATCTCCATTGCGTGTGTTCCGCTCTTTCTCGTTCCAACTGTCTGGCTTAATTTAACCAACGACCCGTACCTAGGATAATATTCTTATCGACGATCAGGGGTGTGCTCTGCTCGCAGACTTTGGCCGCTCGAAGAAAATTGGAGTACCCGGGTTCTCCACAACGCTCTTTGCAGGGTCTACTCGCCACATGGCTCCGGAGTTCTTCCTGAAAGAAATTCCTGGAGGCGGCGAAGTGGAACAGGACACCATATTCTGCATGGCAACAGACATCTACGCTTTTGCGATGGTGTGCTTTCAGGTATGCCAATTCGCGGCCTTCGTAGCCTGGCATCTCGTTAACTTTTTCACTGGCGAAGGTTTTTATGGGCGAGAAACCTTTCAGCAATCTGCGGAACGACTATCACGTTATAACCGCACTCCATGACTTCTGCAGACCGGAAGCGACCCCCGTAGTGATGGAATGCATTCCTCGTCCCGTATGGGACATTATGTGCAGGTGCTGGGTTGAAGAACCCAGACAACGACCGTCTGCCGCAGAGGTTGTACAATTGCTGGCGAACGTGAGCGCGCAATGAGGATATCAATCAAGGCTTCGTATACCCGGCATGCGCGACACATGTATTTATTGAGCACGGGAATCGATTATCAACAAAATATTGTAAAATTTACATGGCTTCATTGGGCACTTGCCGGCGCAGGAATATCCGTGACTATCGTCCGTGAGCCACCAATTGTCAGCCGATTTTGGCGGGTGATTTTTCGATCTTTCGCTGAACATGCTGCTCTTCTGTTGAAGATCTAGCGCAGGCCCTCGTATTCACTTGCATGCTGTGGCCTCTGTGCTTCGAGTCCGGGGAAGGCGAAGGGTTGAACGGAGCCTGTAGTCTTAGTTGAACCAGCAGTTTGACTTGTGGTGTTCATTTCCGCATGCCTCCATGCGCCCAATCCACCCGGGTGCCAGGATCGTTCAAGCTCTACGGTGGTGTCCATTGACGAATTGAATGCCGACTACCCGATTTTTAACTTGAATTGTTTGTTAGCCTGTGTGCCAGTCCTTGTGCATTTTGACATGCCTTCGCCTGGCGGCCGCGGAAATTTTGACTACACTCTCGAGTACCAAATTGGCAGGTTCCGGAGTGCCTCTCCGTTACCTCCGCACCATGCCATTTCCAGGTTCTACAGCAGATGTCATGTCGATAGGTACATTTCCGAAATCGTGACTTGTACTGCACAACTTTGTTTGTGCAATCGCCGGAATAAGCAAGTTCCACTCCCAAATGGAGCGCTCATGCGAGGCTCTCGAGCATGGCTGCACGCAGCACCCCTCCAGCCGCGTCGCGCAAGTCCTGGAATCAGAAACCTACCCAAAGATCCTCTGCCAGAGAGGTCGCAATAGCCAATGTGGTGCAATGAGAATAATAATGGACGTCTTTTTATTCTAGCATGCGTGCTACACATGACTAGTATTTTGCGTTACGACAATCGAGCATCAGTGAAATGTGCGTCTGTCAGATGGGCCTGTGGCGTCCGTTCCTCAGCATCGCTCCAATGCCAAGGTCCGCTCCGGATCCGCGCATCTCGTTAAGTAGCATTTAATTTAGTTGTTAAAGGGTATGTCTCGGGGCCGATAGATAGGACATATGCACTCCCCTCCGCCCCGTGTGTAATCTCACAGCAAGGCAGGTCACACGGCATGTTCAGAATTTTCTAAATTGAACGTCAAAAGATACCTATCTAGCGCATAACGAAGATTCGAAATCTGGCGCATGTCGTGGAAGCTAGTACGCTCAATCCCCCCCGTAATCATTCACCCACGTATATTTCGCGGTGTTGAAAGTGTACCTCCTTGCGCCAAGGGCAAATGTAATGTATTATTTATCTTACCCTAATGCGAAGCGTCGAACTTAGTGCCCTTCGAGTATAGGCATAGTGCTAATGACCATTGTACCACATATTCTGGCAAGGAAGCCAGGGGATTCCCCTCGACCCTCCCCTCGCTAGGGATGAGGCAGCAGCCTGTGGCGGCTTGTGGCTCCCGTATCGCAGCGCAGGGTGAGTACATGTCTCGGAGCAGGCTCGGAGACTCGAAGAGCTGCAATCGCATGCATTCAAAGGGATTATTGTGTTCACCAAGGGTCAAGACTACCGTCCTTCATCCCCTAGACGGTGTCACGTGCTCTGCGCCACCTGGCACCCACAACGACTTTCGTCATGTTTTTGTCAGGTCAAGGGTCTACTTGAGCCAATGCAGGACCCGCCGTCAGGTTCAGTCTCGGAGCACGCACCACTGCGGTTGAGAGATCATAAAGATCAAGGTTAAAAGCAAGGTCAATACGGCTACCGCTAGGGCTGGTGTTTGCCTGCATATCCGGTCACTGTTCTGCTACTCTGGGAGCTGCCCACCTGACCAGGCTGCTCGGTGCCGTCTCCAGGGTGCATGTGTGAGTCACATCCCCATCAAGATGCAGTGCAGTGCTCTGGGCCCGTATAAGTAGGCTGTCCTTCTGGTCAATTGGCCCCCCAATCTGATCATGGCGCCCGTCACAATCCACGTCGAAGGCCATTCAACCCTCTACCGCCTCGCCGAGCGCGCTGCCATGTCCGTGGACATCTCCTCCGAAGGCCCCTCGCAGGACATCGTCTCCACCGATGTCACCGCAACCGCGCGCAAGCTCCAATCCGAGCTCGACGAGCTGTGCCCGCTGAGCGCGGACGGTAGCGGGGAGATCTCCCCCGACGCACCGGTCAGCTTCTATGCGCTCGAGGCGCTCAGCACCTGGTCCCGCGCCGACACCGACAAAGAGGGGAACGAGACAGGGGGGCGCACGTACGGCGCACGCACGCATCTCGACATCAGGTTCCGCGACTTTTCGCGTCTGGGCGCGATGACGGACATGCTCTCGAAGATGCCGCTGATCAGCGTCAAGGGGGTGACGTGGAAGCTAACTGAGGAGACGGAGAAGCTGCTGGCGGTGCAGTCACGAAAGGAGGCGTTGGAGGATGCCGTGCAGAGGGCGCGGGATTTCGCAGAGGTCGTTGGGTGTAAGAAGGTAGAGTGCGTGGAGATCACGCAGGGGGATGAGCCGGTGTCGTATGGGAGGACGAGGCAGACAGCGAGGAGGAGCACTGGGGGTGCGATGTCGGGTGGTGAAGTGGGCGGTGGGTTGGACTTTGAGCCGCAAAAAGTGATGAAGAATGCGAGTGTGAGCGTCCAGTTTATTGCTTCATGAAGCAGAGAAGGAAAGGAGGGCGACATCAGTCCGATCGATTTGTAGGATAGGAAGGCGGAAACAGGGGGACGAGTTTGAGATGAGGGATATCGCTATTCGAGCAGAATTAGTATAAATGAAATGCTTGACTGAACTTACTGAATCATTGACTAGTGAACCCACTTGCTTTGAAGTGTGATAGTACTTTAGCATCGTCAGATTCAAGTTGGATTCATACAGGACACTCCTGAATAAGCGCCGAGACTCAGATCGGGAAAAAGCGGGCTGGGAGGTAGAGTTCGATCAATCTTATTACGTGATGTTATAATCACCATATTTAGTATCTCCCGACCACAACCCAGCCCGGATGTGGCTGCTAACCACAATGAACTTTGTCCTGGTCTCTAGTCACATTAATATTATGCTATTTAAATTTACGAATGCCCCAGAGCTTCTCCCGCCGCTTCTTCTGCCAGCCAAAGGCTTCTCGTCACATGCGTCCAATATTGCGTGTCTTTTCCACCACCACCTCCTCCCCCTCGCCTTCGACGTCTCGCGCTTTCCACTCACCCCCGATCATCCCCTCACGAAGATATGCAATCCATGTGCCTTAGAACAGCATGCCACCATGCCATTCCTAATTTTCTGTCCGTTATTTAGAGCGGTCCAGTGCTCATTGGCAGCTAGGAAATAACAGGTGCACATTCCTCTGCTCCGCCCTTACCTGCATCCTTTCCATCCCCCGCATCCTTCCCCGCCTCTTGTCTCCCTCCCCATGCCCCTCCCTACCTCTAGGGTATGCATATAAGTCTGCCTCCGCCATGTGTTATTTATGCGGGTCACTGAGCATGTCATGTAGCACGACTTTTGTGTGTGTATATACATCTAATAAACTGATTTCATTGCTAACCTATATGATTGAGAGTAAAGCACAGCAACAGACACAACACAAAGGTCTCCCTCCCGCCTTGAAGACTTGCATGCATCCCCGCAGGGACTTAACACATTTCCGAATGCCTTTCCGGAAACGCCCGCCGCCCCTTTCGACGTAACATCTGCGACCGGAGTTACGAGAGTTAACGAGAGTGAAATGCTTCGACGCTAACATTTATCACCATATAAGGGTTAGATCGTGGGCGGAAAGTCGCCAACTCCCAAATGCGGGGAGGCTACTAAATATGGTGCTTTACGAAATCACGTAATAAGACTGAATAAGACTGATCGAACGGTTCTCGGTGGGCGGCACAGGTCCGGGCGAAACATTTATTATCACACGAGCGCATCACCTAGTTGATCCTTGTTGACCCTCTTCTTCCTCCTATTCTTTCCTCCTCCTCCCCTGCTGAATATTGGCATGGAAGATCTCCACTCTGAGTTATGCTTTTAATGCCAGGAATGCTGGTAATATGAACACGTAGTTCTCCGCCGATGCATCAGACGGTTACGACCCTAACGCACCATTACATCCACTAGGCGGCGGCTTCCTGGTGCCGTCATCATATTATGCACTGCCCCGTAACATATTTAAGCAGGCCAACCCCACAGTCCCTCCTGTTTAATTTTTAGCACTCTGTCCCCACTTCCAGCCCCCAATCAATGCCTTTCGTGAATCCAAACCTGGCGCCCGTTACCATCCACGTCGAGGGCCACTCCACCCTTTACCGCCTCGCCGAGCGCGCCGCCATGTCCGTCGACATATCCGACGAGGGCCCCGCGCAAGACGCCATATCCACCGCTGTCACCTCTACTGCACGTACGCTCCAGTCCGCGCTCGACGAGCTCTGTCCGCACGGGGAAATCGCGCCAGTCGCGCCAATCAGCTTCTACGCGCTCGAGGCACTCAGCACATGGTCCCGGGCCGACACCGACAAAGAGGGGAACGAGACCGGGGGGCGCACGTATGGCGCGAGGACCCACCTCGACATCCGCTTCCGCGACTTTGCGCGGCTGGGTGCGATGGAAGAGATGCTGTCGACGACGCCGCTAGTGAGCATCAAGGGCGTGACTTGGAGGTTGACGGAGGAGACGGAACAAGCGTTGGCTGTGCAGTCGAGGAAAGAGGCGCTGGAGGATGCGGTGAGGAGGGCACGCGACTTTGCAGAGGTGGTGGGGTGCAAGAACGTGCAATGCGTGGAGATCACGCAAGGGGATGAGCCGACCGCGTATGGGCGGGCGAAGCAGACTGCGGGGAGGAATGGTGGGATGGCAGATGCTGTGAGCGGTGCCTTGGACTTTGAGCCACAAAAGGTTATGATGAGTGCGAGTGTCAGTGTCAAGTTTCATGCTTCATGAGGGCCGCATCAGGAGAGATTGGGGTTGAGGCCACAGGTTATTCGAGCATGACCAGTAGTGACTTGTACAAATGTATATGTATCGCTCGTCTTGACCCGTAGATTTTAATAGACTAAACCCGCACATCGTGGGCTGTGCCGGTCACTTTGAAAATGTACCAGTACGGATATGCTGATTATATTATGCAGGGCTATCGTGACGAAGCCGCCGAGGTCAAAACGTTATTCGATTAAATACATACCGGCTCGGACTGTCCCGTTCTTTTACTTCAGACGATCATCTCTTGTCACCCAAGATCCTCGTTAATACTTCTCATTCGAAGATCGTTCGTCATCCAAGTGAATAAATCCTGCGAATCCTGGGTATCTTTCCAGAATCCCAATTGCAAGCAGTGACCGCGCGTAGCTGCCGGACTCGATTGAGTGGGGAACGACCGTCAGAATCATTGTGGTATGTTGGCGTTCTCAGTTGTTCTCGTACTTACCATTCCAAGTAACTAAAATCTGACAGCAGTTTACTACCTATCCCCCAACTGGATCGTCAGATGAATTCCATGCCTCACCCGATCCACCGCATCCCTTCCGAACTGCTGTCAGAGATTCTGATCCAAGGCACTCCTCCGCGATACACGAGTATCTCTGAGCGACGCGCCATCCTAGTTCCATCACATGTCTGCAGACATTGGCGGAATGTAGCACTGTCCACTTCCCATATGTGGACCTTCATTTTATTCCAGTGTGGGAAGGACATATTCATTCCTCGAGAGTTGGACTGCGCTCGCGCCTGGCTATCGCGCTCTGGCCAGCGCGCCCTGGAAATCAGCACATCTTCAGCAAGGCACTCAAGCGAGTTGGCTTCTAAAGCCGCTATCGAACTACTCGTCCCTCATTGCATGCGTTGGAGGGAGATTGAAACCCGCGATGTGCACTCCGATATATTTTCGCAGATCAGAGGCAACATACCCTTGTTGGAATCGGCAGATATTGGCAGGGTCAAATCATACGGATATAAACTTCTTCGCGGTGGCGCCACGCCTTCGGCGGTTGAAGCTCCAAAACTTCTCTGCATATCCGCTAGATTTTGCGTCTTTCCCTTGGATCCAGTTGGACCATTTAGATATCATAACATCTATCACCGCTGCGTTCCACCATATCTTGGTATCGGCGTCGAACGTGTCATTCTTAAGGGTGGCTGTGAATCGAGTCATCCCATCGGCCACGGGCGCAGACTTCGCCACTATCACGAACTCCAACATAACGACGTTCCAGTTAGTCAGCTCCTTACCACTAACAACCGCTCACATCCTTTTCCTGCTGGATCATTTGGTGCTTCCTGCCCTTTGCAATCTAACGCTATCAAGCCCGGGAGAGGCAGGGAGAAATCTCACATCCTTCATATCCCGTTCTGCATGCAGCCTGTCCTCCTTGCGGATCAACATGATCGCACAGTCCGAATTCATTAAACTCATGCAGCTCTTACCCACCTTGCAAGAGCTGTTCCTCATAATTAGACACCCACACGAATGGGCCCCGATGGTCGAATGCCTCACGTTTCAACGCGACTTTCGCCTGGCTCCGAATCTGCGCTCACTCGACATGCACTGGTCGTTTCCGGGTAGGGGACAGGAGGTCCTCTCGCTAGACATGTTCGCAACCATGCTCGAGTCAAGATGGACCCCCCGGAGCGCTGGCACGGATACGACGCTCATGCGTTCGCCGCTGAACCATGTCAATGTGGATCGCTGCGAAACTGAAATAATAGTCGAATCTAGATCCGCGTTCGTTCGTCTGCGGAGACTTTGGGAGGATGGCCTAGATATAACACTTCTCAACAGAGAGAGGCCCCCGCGGGATTTTCTATGGGACCCATCCTATACAACATAGTTTTTTGCCCCTGCAGTCTACCAAAAAATACACGCTATGCGCAAGGTACCAGTTACGCGTCGTAAATATGTATATCTACGAAAACGACGTTGACCATCTCATGCCATTGATGATCGATGATCGGTGAAGCTATCACAATTACAATTTACGCGTACTATGCAAGTCTGTACATGTCCGTGTCCGATATCAATCCCAATTATAATGAAGCAGCTTCGAGTTCCTGTTACCTCACCTGGACGACCCACGGCAAATTTCAAACTGCAGGTAATTGTAAGCACTTGTCAATTGAAATCGCTAGGGTCCGCGGTCAACCAGACTGCTAGTACGGGGTGCATCTTGACACGCTGGGAGCCCACATCCCATAAAAGAGAAAGGGCCACTCGGGCTTCAGCTTTAGGTGCAGCGTGGCAATGTCTGAACTGTTGCAAAATGCGAGGTACAAATGCGGGGAAAGAGCAGGACAGAGCAGCCTTGGCTCGGAGAACCAACCATCCCCGAGGCAGCCGTGAGCACTGGGTACGAGGTCTGCAAACCAGGATCTTCGATATTCATAGCACCAATACCGATACCGATACCGATACCGTCGGGGGAGTCTGAGAGCCTGCCCAACTGCAATGGATGCCTGCCCGAGCCTCAGGCATAGCATGTTATGGGCAGATGCGGATATATGTCGATAGACCCAGAGACAAACAGAGACTCAGCAAGCTCGCTCGCTGCCCCAGACCAATTACAAAAATAGTTCAGCTTCAACTCTTCAAGTGGTTGCGCTTTGGTGAAACTGATGGACCTACGCGTAGGAAGGCTGACGACCCTAGGTCGCGGTTAATGTTCATGATCCAGATTCAAGCGTAATAGCATGCGGATCCACGGAGTTCAACCAATTGCGAGACACTGAATGCATCTGAGGCTCGAGGTGCTGACCACCTACTTAGAATTTCGAATTCAGTGCCTGTACCTTTGCACTCCAAATCTGGCTCTAGAGGGATGCCGGCGGCCAGCTTCAACTTGCGGTCATATGGCGCGGAATCAGTAACATCGTGCGCACCCGTGATTTCTTCTTCCCCAGATTGCAACCGCGAGTCCATATGGCACGGGCAGCTGCTCTCCTCTCTTGTCGTCTCCCCCCCCTCCCCCCCTCCTCCTCCCTCGAAAATATACATAGGAGAAGACGAAGACTGCGATGGTGAACCTGCGGAGCCTCAACATTGATCTGGCGCCGCACCAGGCCAAAATCAAGGCGGTCTCCTTTGTCTGCTTTTTTATCGGCACTCTGCTGTTCCTGCTCACCAACTTGGGCACGCCGATTATCAAGGGGATCCACATCATGAGTGCGTGCCTGTCTTTCGCTTTCTGAGCCGAAGAAGTGGTCAAGACGGATGGGCTGATGTGCTATTGCAGGCCTGACCTCGAGCACGGACGCGCACCCCGCGAACAGCATCCGCTTCGGCATATGGGGCGCCTGTCTCACTGGGTGCGTCTCCCGTCTCTCTTCCCGCTGATTGATTTTCCAATGTCCTGATGCGTACCACTCAACTTACAGCCCGTACAACGCGACCCAGCTCCTGGGCGACGCGGCCTGCACAGTCCCGTCCCTCGGCTACGCGGTCCCCTCCCCGTACTTCAACGCCATCGGCGCAGACGACAACCTCGTCGGCGCGCTCGTCGATGGGCTCCAGATTCTGTGGCTCATGCACCCGCTTTCCGTACGTCCCATGCACCCCTTTCCCCTTTGCCGAAACCTCTGAACTCACCCCGCGCGCAGACCGGCCTCGTGTTCGCGTGCATATTCCTCACGCCCTTCCTCCACATCCGCGACGTGACGATTGCGACGTTCCTCCTTGGCGTCATCGGCGCGGGCGCGGCGACGTTTGCGTTTGCGGCGGACGTCGCGTTTGTGGTTGTGGCGAAGATACGGGTGCATGAGATGAGCCAGGGGGCGTATAAGGTCAGTAACCAGCGTGCTTTGGGTTTTGAGTGTGTTTTTGTGGGGGTTTGGCTTTGGGCGGTTGGGTGGGCCAAGGAGGCGGCGTGGAGGCGAGGAAGGCCGAAGTGAGCAGAGCTCCCTGGGCTACGCCCGCCCAGTGTTCCATTTCTCGCTCTCGTGCGCAAGTTTTCGAGCCTTCGAGCCTTCCTTAGCGTTTGAGCCTTCCCGCGCGCCTCCTCTGCGCCGTCCTCTTCCTCGCAACCACATCCACACCTACCTCACCCGCCTTCATCTGCGCCTCCCTTCTGCTTCCTCGCGTCTTCCCCTAGTCCTGTTTGCTTACCTGCGCCTGTTCATCCCATAGATCACCTGGGGCCCGCTCACCTGGATCCACTTTGTCGGCTGGCTGCTCGTGTGGCTCGGGACCTTGCTCGTGGTCGGGAACTGTTTCTTCGGGGTCAGGTGTGTATCCTTATCTTGCTCTTTTCCCTCCCTCCCTCTACCCATTACTGTTATTGTGGCCCGACTGACGAAATTGACTTTGCAGGAAATACGTATGAATACGAGTACGAGCACTTACCCTCTTCCCTGGATTTGGATCTGGAGCAGCGGGTGCGGACTGTGTTATATCGTTATTGTTATACCGAACCTTTGTTGCATGCTCACTTCTCACCCCATCCCACCGCCTCACACCTCATCTCCTACCCCTTACGCCCTACCTCCTACTCCTACTCTCATTTTACTTTACTCGTACTCCCCTGTCTGTTCTGATGTTGTAGTGTCCGATGTTGTGGTGCGCTGGTATTATGTTCTGTACGTTGCCCGTACATCTTTTGCTGCTTGTGAATCGAGTTATATACCGTATACCATTGGGATCAAATTGGGATAGTTATGCGCTGTGTTGCGTGCACTTGATAGCGAGGTGCGAGGTATATTATTATATATCGCAGAGACCATAATCCTGGTTGGTGGCGACTTGTATTGTGCATGGAGGATATTATCTGGGAACGGGTTGTAAGTTGTCACTAGCACTAGCCACTAGTCCAGGCGAAGTGTACTGGGAAGTAAAGGTGCTTACGGCTGGAACAGTAGTGCTCGAAGTGAAACCATGAGCAGAGATCGCAACCCTGCATAATCCTATCGTTGGCTAGATCATTTTACTCGCATAGACAATCGGTATGAAGCAGATACAAGAGAGAACTAGTACTCAAGAGGAGAGATTTTTCTTAAAATCAACCATCAGGCCAGAACGTAAAACGAGTTCCTGCCGTGGTTCGAATGCGGGACAGCCTGCTCGAAGTTCGAACAGCGTGGCCAGTAAAGCGAGGGCTACGGGCGAGTAGCTATAGAGCGAGCAGGCCAACCTCCGGAGTCCGGATCCTCCCCTGCGTAGGGCATGATTAACCTCATATCCACACAGTTGACTTATCGATATCATATCGATATAAGCAAATATCAGATGAGATTCCAAAAAAATTACCCATCAGGACGAGGGCAAAAAACGAGTTCTTGCCGTGGTTCGAACACGGGGCCACCAGATTTGCAATCTGATGCTCTACCACTGAGCTACAAAAACCGGCGAAGGTGGTGCCACTATGTACGCCGTAACAAGCTTCTAGTTATTCTGCGATTTTCTGCCATTAAATTATTCGCGCTGTGGCGCCGATGCGCAAGACCACCACCACCACCATCTCGAACGCGACAAACCATCCACCACTCGTTGACGCACCAATCCAGCCATCGACACGTAAAGAACGGTAAGCCGACGCGACTTGTGACAACGGTGCTCCCTCCAAGACGCGTCGCAAAATGGGCGACGAGGAGACATTTGGCGACATGACCAGGCGGTGGATGTGGATCGGCGTCCAGGCTCTGACTTTCAGCGGCAGTCCCAGCGCAGGAGGGCCCATGCCAAGGAGGCCGGAGAGATAGGCAAGCGGCAGGTGGTCGCGGGACGGCCAGTTTCACTACATTTTAAGCGCAAATCCGAGTCTCGAGCGCTACGCGAGGAAAAAATGTGCTCTGTCGTCCTTCCCTGGATAGCATATATCGTCGACGTCATCGGTCAGCTGCGCGAGCTTCAGGGTTTGGGGTCAATGCCAAACACCGATGACTCTGGCGTTCCTTCTACTTACGGTTTAATGCTGACCACTAAAATGTTAGATAGCCATGACGATCTTATAATCGAACCGAGGTCCGCCCCATAGCGATAGAGTAAAGTAAGTCCATGCAAGCATTATATTTGTACTGATTTCTGTTCGAATAGCGATATCCTTCGTCTCCCAGTTTGTGCCTTCCCATCCTATAAGTTGTTCGGAATAATGTGGCCCTCCTTTTCTCCTCTGCTTCATGAAGCAAGAAACTGGACGCTCACACTCGCGCTCTTCATCACTTTTTGCGGAACAAATTCCAACCCGCCGCCCACCCCCGCACCCGCAGGGCCACTGGCCCCGGCGACCATGGACCTCCCCATCGGCATCGGCCTTTGCATCCCAATCGCAGCGTGCCCACCTCCCTGCCTGATCTCCACGCACTCAACCGTCTTACACCCAACCACATCCGCAAAATCCCGCGCCCGCTGCACCGCATCCTCCAGCGCCTCCCTCCGCGACTGCACCGCCAGCAACTTCTCCGTCCCCTCCGTCAGCGTCCACGTCACCCCCTTGACGCTGACCAGCGGCATTTTTGCGAGCATGTCCGTCATAGCGCCCAGGCGCGCAAAGTCGCGGAACGTGATGTCGAAATGCGTGCGCGCGCCGTACGTGCGCCCCCCCGTCGCCTTCCCCTCTCTGTCGGTGTCGGCGCGGGACCACGTGCTGAGCGCCTCGAGAGCGTAGAAGCTGATGGGTGCGTCGGGGGAGACCTCCCCACCACCGCCCTCGGTCAGCGGGCGCAGCTCGTCGAGCTCTGATTGGAGCTTGCGTGCGGTTGCAGTGACAGCGGTGGAGACGGTGTCCTGCGCGGGGCCCTCGGAGGAGATGTCCACAGACATGGCGGCGCGCTCGGCGAGGCGGGAGATGGTGGATTGGCCTTCAACGTGGATTGTGACGGGCGCCATGATCAGATGGGGGTTTATCGACTAGAAGGATGGCCTAATTATACGGGAATACAGCACTAGCACTGCTTCGACAGCTTGGTGGCAATACTGAGGCTGAGGGACGGACGCCACATGAGTGGCGGTCAAGCCACAGCCGTTGCATAGCCGTGTCAGTTTAGCTATTGAAACCTTGTCTATATGCATTAACAGTTATGCTGTATAAATATATGGATGAGGGGACACGGGTATGCGCATGCTGCACGAGGAGCAGGAGAAGTTCTAATATTTGGTAGTGTTATTAGGTACGCCTGGTCTGATTGGCCACTCACACTGACGATTGAAATTCACAGCAACATATCCAATGTTCGCAAGGGCTGGGAAGTTGGATGACAGAAACGATCCTCAAATGGGGAAGATGCGGAGAAGAAACGGGGGGAAGAGATGATGATCTGAAATGAAAGAACCGTGACAGCACAGACGCCGAGCCGTTCAATTTTGACTCCCTTGAGCTTCACCCAAGTTTCACCCTCGACCACCTTTCAGCCACCTCTTTGACCTCATCGGCTTATCTATGCCTTTCAAACGGCAGAATTCTGGGAGCAGACGACCAAAAACGGAGCGCGACTGACAGTGCAGTTGCTCGTTTGCCGCACCACCGTGCGGCTAGTATAGCTGATGCACTACCAATTCCTCGCGGTGACCTGACATCGCAGACACGATGCCATTTCGATGCATTTCGCTACGATCGTTAACTGCTACTTCTTTCCCCGCTCGTGAGCAGCGTGCTCCTCTGCTTATTTGACAATAAAAGCTGTCAGAGGACCGTGTGTAGGCAGCAGACTGCACTAGTACTAGAAGGTCTAACTGGTCTAACACACAGTCTACAGATCGTGCAGATGTTCAGCTTCAATTGTCTATCTTTTCTGCTGACCGACTGCAGGCTGAGTACTTCTCAGAGTAGTCTGCCGCACCACATTCCGAACACGCCATGCAGCCTCCCTTGCTTTGAGTGGATACTCATCAAGGCGTGAATGCGTGTATACGTCCTATGTATCTGCCCCGAGGCATGACCAATGCGCTTTCTGACTAGATTTCTGACTCGTTACCGCACCAGAGTCCCGAGTCGCTCCCCACGCTCTCCCCACACTCCCAATATTATCTCATGGACCGATAGCTGAGGCAGGTTTGTCATGGTGGAGCTGGGGCACGCGAGTGGCTCGGACATCATAACCTTTTTGTGCACGCAAGCGTAATCTGCAGGTATTGACAAGCTTGAATCTCGACCATCCCTACGCGGGTTCAAGCTCTAACAGTTTCTGTCGGGAGGTTGGGCGCAAATCGCCAGCCACCACGATTAACAAGAGTAACGGCAGACTCATATCTATCCCGCTCAAATTTTACTTCGGCTTCAAGTTCTCAGCCGTGTTCGTCCCACCCGGCATCCTCAGCATACACGGACTCCTATGCACACCATACCCACTCCACTCTCCCCCGAACTCCTTCAAATCGATATCCAATGAATCCACATCCTCAAAACCCCACTTCAAATACAAATTCCGCCCTCTCATCTGCGTGCTTAGCCAGACAGGCAGCGCGCCCGCCCCGAGCATGTCGAGCCCGTACTTGAGCAGCGCAGAGCCGATGCCCCGCCGCTGGTGCGTGGGCACGACGTGCAATCCGTACCAGGCTACGTATCGCGAATACGCCGACATGTGCCGTATGCGCTTAGCTGCGAGCGAGCCGAAGAGGCGGCCGGCGAACACCATGTTCATGCCTTCCGGCGGGGAAGGTGGCTCCGACTTCTCCGCCGTTTCGGTCAGTGGCACGGCTGCAGAGGCGGCGTTGTCGACGAAGCTCAAATTTCCAAAACCCACGATCTCGCCGGTGGCGTTGTCGGTTGCTTTGAAGAAGTGCATATTGGGTTTGCGGAAATCTGCCTCGTAGCTGGAGAGGAGGGCCTTGGAGGTGAGGGTGAGGTCGTAGATGGAGTCTGGGAAGAGCGTGCGGTTGATGAGATCGGCTTGCATGGCGAGGGGCATGATGTGTGCGAGGGTGGGGAGGTCAGCGGCAGCGGCTTGGGCTATGGTGACGGTCGAAGCCATTGCTAGCTGCTATTGTTTATTACGATCCTTGAAATCAGGCGAGCTCGTGATATTGAGACGCACGAGAGACGAAGTGGGAGGGCAAGGTTGACAAGTGGAGTAAATAGCATGCAGGAACCTACTTGCCTATAAACAGCAACTGGCAATGGGGCACAAATGGGGCAGCGGAGCCGCGCTTGGATGAATGAGTCAAATGCCATCGGCGTGATTTAGAAAGGTATATACCAGCCGCGGGAGATAGGTTTCCGTCAAGTATGTACGCCAATAAAAAATGCACCTAGTCATGTAGAACACGTCGCCTAAGGGCTGCTCGATATATGGGCAACATTTACATAGTCTAATCATATGGTTAGAACGTGACGCCCTCCGGGGTGGCCATAAATGTGAACTGCAGCGCAGATTCATCAGAGTCCACATCCATGCTGCCCCCACCCTCAACACGCGTCGCATTGTGCAGTCTGGTCGCATCTCTCCGCGCCTTCTTCGCTTCTTTCTTGAGGACCTTCCGGCTCATCGGGTTGCTCCGTGAAATGGCCGATGCCTCAACGGGTGCGTTGTATTCAGGGACATCTTTGTTTCGCCTCTGCCGCTTCGGCATGCGAGTATGTCTGGATTGTGCTTCTGTTTCAGTCGTCGACGGAGCGATCGATGGAGCGATGGAAGCGGTTGGCGAACGAGACCGCTTGCGCGGTATTATAGGAGTCAGATCATCTGACTCCATTTGGTTTCTGCAAGCAAGTCGATGAGCATAGACGGGAGTGCCACGACATGAGATACATACCCATCCTCATCCATTAACTCCTCAGGATCTGGCACGAATCCATCATCGTCGGCCATATCCGCATCTCCGTCCTTACCACCAAACGCGCCTGCATCCGCCGCCCCGAATAAGCCGGCCAACTCGAATGGTTTGCTTAGCTCGGTGAGGATCTGCGCTTGACCAATGGTCTCAGCACCAGGAGCGATGACAGTGGCTCCTGTTCCCGCCACGACAGAGGGTATCGAAGAAGGATGTATAGTGGGCGGTACGGAGAAGTAGGGTATCTTTTGGTGGTTCCAGTCGACTAACACCTGGCGTGCAGCTGTAATGATATCGGGAGTGCCGCCCTAAAGCGCGATGTGAGACCGAGTCGGCGATGTTCGAGGAACGCGCAAACCTTGAGCAATCTTCCACTGCTTAAAGCAAGCATGGTCAAGAATTCGAGAGTAGATGTGAACTCGGGGAGGTTGTAGATTTTCTGGACCTCCTCGTGTGCCGTCCTTGCGAGTATCTCTTCGACTGGGAAAATGAAGGGTTTCAACATTATGAGCGCCAAATATAATTGTCCAACTCACCGACGGCAATGGGGTCATCGATATCCTCCACCTTGACCACATTCCTTAGCAGCACACTGCCCTTCTTTCCGCCTTTGCCGTCCACATCGTCTTCCTCGTCAAACACGACACCAGGAGAATCAACTATTTTGATACCGCGCTCAAGTTGAATGGATTGCAGATCTTTCGTGTGACCAGGCTGGGCAGCCACAGGGCATACCTTCATAGACGATTAGCCTTCATGTTGAAACCGATGAATAATTACGCACCTTGGCCCTCTTGAGACTGTTGATCAAGCTGCTCTTCCCTACATTAGGGAACCCAACAACTCCAACTGTTATGCTCTGCGCGGCGCTTGGTTTATACGCCTTGAGAAGTTTTAGAAGGGCAGGGGCCGTGGCGGAAGAGAGATGTGTTCGCTGTGCATTGGAAGCAGAGCGGAAGGGGAGCGTTGGAGTGGAATGACGCAGATGGCGGAGCCATGCTTGTGCGTTGTCTCGAGGAACCAGATCTATCATAGAACATTAGACGGTAAGGCGGGGTCCATCCAAGCGCACCCACCTATCTTGTTCAGAACAAAGACCAACTTCTTTCCTTCGCTCTCTCGCCTCACAACCTCCTCTTCAACTATCCGACTTCTGCATCCCTCAGGGTCTCGTGCGTCGAGGACAAGGATCACGATGTCGCTTTGGTCGATTACGTTGCGTAGCGTGCGGACGTAGTGCCTCCTGATTTGCTCCTTCGTTTTCTGTGCTGCCTCCAAAGGTGACGACGGATCGGAGTCCGCATTTAGTTGCGACGTGGATGCCAGTTGTTCAATCGTTGACAAGGTTGGCTCGGATGTCATGGTCGCATCTGGGTCTTTACGATCCGGCTACACACTTTTAGTGAAATACAAGTTGCAAGCAAACAACGTACTGTTTGCCAGTTTTTCCCATGAGCGCGCACTCGCGTTTTAACTTCCGGAAGACGTGGAATACCAGGGTCCTTCTTGAGTTCTAAACCAGATGACCCCGTAAGCTTAGATCAAGGCATTGTAGATGAGGAAGATGCGTACTGGATTTGAGTGCGACAGTGGGCTTTTTAGATTCTTTGTATCGACTTCAACACTCATTACGAACAGGGGCGAGCAATGGTACTCACTGTGTCCTGCCATGATAGCTCGATAACGATATGTACTGTCCAAGTATAAGTCGATCGGAGCAAAACCAGACTCGTCTCGGAGAGTCGGAGCAAATAATAATTGGGGCACGTGACTATATAACCACCCATTGTGACTGGCTGTGTGTGCTGAAGTGCATTAGACAGAAGCACAGAAGAAGAAAAACTCAAACGACTCTCCAGGGCAAATTAGTAGGCAGTAGCTTTTACTGTTGAAATCGTGCGTGGATTTTAGCGGATGAATTCATCACCAGCGCAACTGCAGCAAGTCCATTTCAGCAAGTATATGTGGTGGTATTGAATCGAAACCATTAAGCTATACAGTATTTGCATGGTATATTAAGGGTGGTTAATGCCCAATAATGTAAGAGATAGCATCCTGCAAGAAGACCACAACCATCATAACTTGTACAAGTGGTGCAAGCTGTCTGGTCGGAGCGCATCGAGTTGCCAGTGGATGAACGATGCACAAGGCCGATCCTCAGGATTTCGTGCCCAAAGTGTAAGGAGCACTCCCCAGAGATTGTCTGATATGGTATTGTTGTCGGGCCGCAGCGGAAGGACACCATCCATGATGGCAAGCCCCGTTGCGTGGATCTGTCGACGCGGATAATATGGCATCCGTCCGCTCATCACTTCTAATATTGTCATTGCAAGGGACCACACATCGGTGCTGGCCGTGAATCCCTTCCCCAGTTCAGAGTCAAACATCTCAGGAGCCATCCAACGTATAGATTCAGAGGGGAGCGCCCACGGGAATATCCCTTCCTGAGAGCGAATGACCTGGGAGAGACCCGTGTCGGTAATAAGGGGTCTACCATTAGGTGAAATGACAATGTTTCTCTGTAAGAAGTAAATTAGGTATGCACCAGTGGTATCTTTTAGTGTGGACTCACACCACAGATCTTCCCGTGTACAACGCCTTGCGAGTGTAGATAAGCGACGCCGGCTGCGACTTCTGATAACTACGTGCTATGTGTCAGCAAAGAACAGGTAAAGTCAAACACATCCTCTTACCAAAGCTATTCTGCTAACATTGGGATGGTTCTCGGCGTACTCGTTGATGTTTCCTTCGGGGCACATGGGCATCACCAAGGATGCGACAATTCCGAAGCCAAATGTGACACCCAAGCAAGGCATGACATTTTGATGTTCCAGTTTTTGCCATCTTCGGACAAGTTCGAATAGAGCCTGTAACATTGTGAGCCATTATATGCATGTCCAACTGTTAATACTTACAACTTCAAACTCCTCGTTGATGTTATTGACGCCCTCGGTAGCTGTCATTCGAAATCCTTTGATAGCAACCTTCAGAGCGACAAAAGTCAGAACAATGCACTAACGGGAAGATTCGCTTCAGATAAGTACCAATTGGTTGGTGGATTTCAGCTGGCGTTTCCATATTTGCGAAACATCGCCATACGCAACGTAATGTTCCTCTGTTCCTTTTGAGCGAACGAATTTGTCATTTATTTCCTAAGAAGTTCGTTTAAATTCTGTTGTCGAAGACTCAGAATGCGCGAAACTTACCTGTGGCCGAATGCGAACGGCAGTAGGGCCGGGGGTCTTTGGCGACTCAGGAGTGATATCACTGATCTGCTAATAATAGCTTTAGCTTACAGCCAGAACGGATGCGTAGATCTTACCGATGCCGCAGGCGAGTACTGAGAGCAGGGGCAATACTCGATCATGTTCGTTTGGTGGAGGGTGGTTGATCGAGATGTAGATGGTAGAGGCTCCCATATGTCGTTATATATGTTCTTCACAACCCTTTCATCCTGTAACACAGGATGCTTGTTTTTTGGTCTATTCCTGCCATATGCCGTCCGAATCTGTTTGGCTCGTATAGCAATGAGTACTTTGAATATGGCGGGATTCAGCGCCCGTGCTGATCGAGCGGGCTTGAGGTGTCTGTAAGAATGCATCCCGAGTCGATGTTGGAATAGCTGTGAGGTAGCGAAATGGCCTTCGAAGGATAGCTCAGTGAGGTTATAGCTGTTATCTGGGTGATGTTGACGCTGCTGTATGCAAAATTTCACGCGGGAAGGGGGCGAGCGGCCTAACTCGTGAAGAGCACGATTAAGATGCAATCCGGGCGGGAGCGTAACTTCTCAAACGTAAGTCCGAGAATTTGCCTAATATGTAGAGCCCACGTACTTGGGCTGCTGCAATACACACTACAATTTTAGAGCTTTCTAGCTCTTTCTAGGCGGGTGATTAATTAACTTTAGGAAAGTTGAAACCTGGCATGTGTTCAATCCTCGCACGATTGACTATCGTAAAGAGACCATTTAGAGGGGCAAAGAGAGGCAAAGAGTCGAAAATTCAGCGAGTTGCGCGTGGTGAGGTGCACGTTTTAAAGTCAGAGCGGGTGCCAACGGTGTTGATAACACGTGGCATCAAAATAATGTCCGACATTGCATCATCCCGCTCGAAATCATAAATCGGAATAATGGCGCTTGTTCAACACCTGTTGTACCTGTTTCAGATTCTTCTCCATCCTGTCCACCTTATATATGGGCGAGTGTACAGCTTTTGCCAGGACTCCACCTTGATCTAGTTGAAGCTATCTCGTGTCCCAGTCCACATCTCATTCAACCCCAATACTGCATTTGCTGTGGGCTTATCGCCGTGACAGAAGGTTCGATGGCGGCTCCTGGAATGCGTCTATATCGAGGCATCTTCGTTCTGTTGCATTCCGTGTTAATCTCCAGACCTAGTGTAGCGCGCGTGGAGTGATCTACCAATTTAGTTTCAACCTGGGCTTTTATTGACAGCTATTTATCCTTGTTGGCTCCAAATCCGTCAATGACATTATGCCCCTAGGCCCTGGTCCTATTGGAGACGCCGACGATCTTTCCTGCAAGCAGGCCACTTGACGATAAGCTCCAGTCAATTCACCGGATGGGATCACAGGGCCTGAAGACATCGTTTCCGATGGTTATTGGAAAGCCGGCGTGTTTTTCACTGAGATCCGTGCGAATGTGGTCGTTTGAAGGGCATATAAATCCAGGATGGTTCCACAGCAGAGAATGACTCATTATGTCTGCCCGGAATCAGACTTCCTTGAATGCAACCCAGTGGAATCAGCCGCAAGGCTGTGTACGTCTATCTTCAAACCCTTTAAAAAGCTCTTCAGCTGACTTTGCGAAGGATTTGACTGGACAAGTGAGCTTGCCGCCGGCTGGGGTCAATGGGTTGCGCGTGCCGATTGGTCAAGGTGCCGCAAGCGACATCCTGAATGGTACATGGATACAACCTCCAACGGGGAGGTCTGCTCCCGTATGTATACATTAATCTATTCAACTCCAGGGCGTGTATCTAACTTGTTGGCATGTGTCAGGTCGCTGTTGCTGTTGCGGTCAAGACATTCCGCGCAAGCGAGAACGACACGGCGGAAATGGTAGGCGCAGTGAACAGGGTTTGTTTTCATTCTTCGTTACAGAAATTCGTTCACAATACTGAAGAACATGCTGCACCAGCGTCTCATTCGAGAGTCAAATGCATGGTTAGGATTACGGCACCCTCATATCCAAGAGTATTATGGGCATTGCAAAGGTCTTGGCTTGACTGTCGCACTTGTTTCTCCGCTTCGGAAAAACGGAAACATCCTGGCATATCTGTGTGCGAAACCCGCGACCGATAGATTTGTTCTCGTACGAGCGGTCCTATTTTGATTTAAACCACCCGCAGGCTGACGTCTTCCTTCCATGTCAGGTGAAAGAGATAGCCAGCGCTTTGAGCTATCTGCATTCCGATCCAGTTCAAATCATACATGGCGATCTTCACGGTGTAAGTAGCCTTCAGAGAAAGTGCGACGTGGTATTTTTAACCGTGCACAATGCTCTTCACAGAAAAATGTGCTCATAGACGACCACGGACACGCGTTGTTGACCGATTTTGGACGTTCCAAGAAAATTGGAGCGTCCGGATACGCTACGACGCTCATGGCTGGCTCCACTGCTCACATGGCCCCAGAATTGTTTCCGAGGGTCGAGATGGACCTTGAACAGATGGACCAATTGTTTTCAAAGTCCACAGATGTCTATGCGCTTGCGATGGTACTTTATGAGGTAGATTCGAGTAGCATCGATGTTTGTTGCTTTTACTGACTACGGTAAACAGGTGCTTACAGGCAGTGGTCCCTTTGGATCCCCAAAACCTGACTGGCAGCTCGTACCACGCATCACCAGGGGCGATAGGCCCAGATACAATGCTATTATCAGCGAACACATGTGGAGGATAATGCAGCGCTGCTGGGCGCATGAGCCTACCAGCAGGCCCGTGGCCGCAGATGCCCAAGCCTGGCTTACTAGTATCCGTTAAAATACATATAGGTCGTCTTTGATATACAGTGAATATGCATTTAATCACATATGAATCATCATACACACAGATATACAATACATTTACTTCACACAGCTCCTACCTTTACGAGCTGTGCTGATCCTGGGGCTAGCCCCCTGCTGCGCTTGCCCTTGGCACTGTGATGGGATTAGTGGTGTCGATAACAAGTTGCCTCGTGGACTGCATAGGGTTTCTAAATCTAAAACCTTTCTGAACTTCATATTGAGCTGGCGTACCGTGTTCCCAATTCTTCTCGCTGCCTATCAACGGTCCATTTCAGCAGAGATAGCAATACATTCTAGCCAAAAATACATTCAAATTGCGCGACACATTTCACCTCTTCCCGGCTTTCCCACCCTCCCTCATAAACAATAATATGGCTAGGTTGCAGGAACAGAGGCTACCTCCCAGGCAACCCTCAATTTGTTAGATTGCATCTCCTCAAGACGCGGCACAGCCGCATTCATCTCCGGCCGGACCTGCGGCTCGTGATGCCAGCAATCCTCCATGAGCTGCCAAATCTCATCGGCAAAGTGGGTAGGCACGCATCGCGGGCGGTCCGGCCGCTTGCCATCTTGTGTCAGGATCACAACGAGGTGCTCTTGGCGAAGGTAGAAGAACGGCAGCTTGGACGTCAAGATCTGAAAGATCACGGTTAGTTCAGCCGTTTCACGGAAGGGGTGGTAAACGAAGTCAGTCGTATGCATACCTCTATTACAACCATAGCGAACGCGTAAATATCACTCTTTTTGGTTATGATTGGGTCTAATGACGCTGGATTGGTAGATAGCGTATCGTCTTCGGAGCTGTCTGCGGTTGGTGGCGTGTATGGGATGTCATCGTTTATAACAGTGAGCTCTGGGGCCATGTATCGTCCAGTACCAGTAAATGCGGTGGTGAAGCCCCTGCGCTCTACGATCCTAGATCGCCCAAAATCTGCGAGACGAGGGGATAGATCGTCGTCAATGAGGACATTGTGCTATTCACGCGAACAGTAAGACGAACGTTTCAAGACATATAGAATGAATGGAGACTCACCCCTTTAAGATCCCCGTGGAGTAGGCCTAAAGAATGGAGATATTCGAGGCCTCTGGCAACACCCAATATCTATAGGCGATTATTTTGTGTCAGTTGACTTCCCAAACCAAACAGCAACAGACAAGGCTCACCAGCGGGAGCCTGTCTACGTCCGGATTGTCCAGTGTGTACTGATTGATGTTCGCTTTCGAATAGTAAGGAGACACCATAGCAGAAAGCGGTCCGAAGCCAGTCACAACTCCGAGGAAAGGAGTGATATTGGGATGTTTGAGTGGCACCCACACCATTATTTCACGGAGCAGCCTCTGATTTCGTGATGTAGCTCAGTCGCTAGAGGAATAGTTTGCTATACAAGGTTGACTTACTTTTCTGATCTTTACAAGCTCTTTTTCATCATTGGTGACTCCTCGTAGAGCTTTGATCGCGACCTTAAAGACGAGCATAGCCAGGTTAATTAAACGAGTACACTTAGCAAGACGTGGCAGACATACCCGAGTCACCTTCCCGGTGGATGCATCTGTCCAATCACCTCCGAAAACCTCTGAATAAGCTAACACCGGGCAGCTTAGTCGCATCGGGCAGATGTACGGGTGCATGTCGTAGGCATACCTCCATATGCAAAGTAGTGCTCGTCGGACTTGATCTCGCTGGTTAAATCCTGATCGACTTGGGATAAGTGCAGATCAGCAAGCAGTTGAAACGGGGAACACATACTCTAGGATTAAGGGCATCTGAGGGTTGAGAGGCATCATCTGAGGGTTGAGGGGCACCGTCCGAGGGTTGAGGGGCACCATCCGAGGGTTGAGGGGCACCATCCGAAGGATCTTGGGTGGAGGGTAAGGATGCCATGTGTGCAGGCTGGTGCCCAGATTAACGCGAATTTATAGTGTTCAGCTATCAGTAATCAGGGCAGTTGGTTGCAGCGTTGGTTGCAACTGGTCGCTGGTTCCGAGTCGGAGTGTCGCCTCCGGTCTGGTGTGAAGCCAGTGACACCAAATGTAAGCTTCCGAGTTCTGTATTAAGTGGGGATGGTCGCAATTTGGAAGGTGATCGAAGCCCAATTGAGGCGCGGTTGCATTGCCGGAGCGGAGAAGACTGATGGTGTTGCTAAGTGTTGCTTATCCACTGCCCGATTTCGAGCAGGGCGTCGGAGGTCATATCCGAGCACAAACGTGCCCAGTGCCCACAGAAGCTGTGGCATGTTTCTCCGCAACCTGCAGCTGTAAGTAGTCAGTTCAAGTGCTGAGGCCAAATAAATCGCTTATCGACCCTGAAGGATGCGGAGAGAGTAATGACACTGACAGTGATGTGCATCGCCTTTTTCTCATTGCCGTCGGACGTGCAAAGCGAAAGCCGTCTCGAAATCTGCGTTGGGTGTGTTTTGAGGGCAATAGAACTCTGATGGAACTTCCAGTGGACTGACTTTAATAGTATGCCAGAGCTACAATCCAAGCATTTGTTTTGGCGCTGAATGGTAGCTGTGCCGTTACCACCGAGGTCGGCGGATTGCTGGCTACGTATCTTCTCAGAGTGGTATCTTCGGCTCTGAATGAAGGATCTGTGACACTGAATACGGAATGCGCCTTTTTACAGCCTATGAAGTAAGCTACCGGAACAACCGTATTCTCAATCAACGGTGACTTCCGGGAACGAGCAAGTCAGTCAGTCAGTAAGTAAGTTTCACCTCTACCTTAGGGAAATATTCCTTGATGGAGGTTAAACAATGGATTTCAACAGTATGCATGTGGAAGAATAACAGGGCTCAACTGATTGTAACGCATTTGGACACGTTTCCAAGGATTCGCAAAGTGGCTTTACACATATGCATGTGTACATGAGCGCACTGATGGTCGAGACCAATGAACTCTCCCACGCTCATGCAAACCCAATAAGCTCACAGGAAGCATCATCTGTGGATCAATTCATTTCAAAAATGACCTGGACCGAGCACATAGGATATGTGCAGCCGTTTTGGGGACTATTGGGAATTGCAGGTACCAGCATAAAGTGACACGTGTGTCAAAAAAGAGCCTAGCGGCCAGGAGACATGGGGAATTGAGTCAAGCTGCATCGAGGAAAGAATGAGGGGACACGGGTGAGTCGTGGCGTGGGATACCTCTGACCAGAGGTCACAACTCATGCGTTTTGTGACAGACGCGCCAGCGCAGTTTCCTTGCAATTTTCAACTGCACGGCGAGCAACATGCGATTGACTGCAATCCAGCTTTACAAAATGGCAGTGTGCAGTTCCTCACACACTCAAATATGCTGGTATTCTTGCAGCTTCTGGTCGATTGCAAACTGTTTTAGTATTTGCCAGCTTATCTAGTTTCTGACACGACAAGTTAGCATCAATCACTTCCTTTAAACAAGGTCATGAGGTGACAGGCGCCTGGTAATCCACCCACTGACTTGACAGTCCTGAATTGAACACATAGAATTGGGATCATGGGACTATGCTTATTGGCAACGATGATGCAAGGTGAGCTGACCTCTGTTATTCTCGAGGAAAGGCTAGCTTGCCAGTGACATAGTTATGACAACCACGAACATCGCGGGAACCGCCCCAAATTCGCACATATTCATGCTTCGAATTAGCGCTATTTTTCACCAGTCGAAGCTTGTCACCTTCAGCTATGGTGGCTTGCAGTAGTCGCCGCTATTCTGTTCTCATTTGCGGTCCAAAATGCTGTAAGACTCTTACACCGTCTCGTAATTCTCATGCGCTGACCTTCCAGGATTTGAAAGCACATTGGGCCATCTCAGCGATGCACCATATTCAACGCCAAAACCTGGACCAGCTCCACGTTGTGGATTAATGCCGGCTACAACACTTCCATATTCCTGGCTATCTTCTCTCGCATCGTCTCTCACAACCTCGCTCAGCGATCGAAAACGCACACTCTTTTAAGTATCTTCCGCGGCAACGGCTTGCCCCTCCTTTTATAAAACCTTCTTCAGACTGGACAGAGCTTTTACTTGTGCGTTATACACTGTATGGGCTTCTCCTGTGTTGTATCTCCAGGACTTGCATCTCCCTATACTTATTCTTCTCAGTGCAACTATGTGTTGGCTTTACGCTTCTAGGTGTTGCAATAGCCATCGCCCGGTCTCTCCCACCATTTGTGCGACATTCATGGCCCCGGCACTCGTCGTGGAGACGATCATGACTTGCAAGGTTTTTCGTGGATTAATTTTAGGGCACATGTCTAACGGCCAGGCTGAAAGGTCAATGACACACTGTGCGATGCCATTGGCAGCATTGACGGTCAGCGAGACAGCGCCGGGGTATAGAGGAAGTACAAGTTGGCTGCGGAGGGAAGTGTCCGAACAATAGTGAAAGCAGCGGAGCTATGATTTCAGAAATATGATGCTGTATCTACACACCGCATCCTGTTATATCCAGAGCGAGAGCGTGTGGGAGCAGCAAGAGAATGTAAGCGTTGCCGCGTCGCAATGGCCTTCAGCGTATGTCAATAGCACTGCTACCATGAGTCCTTTGTGAGGTCTGTCTAACATCGCTACGGTGCTGCTTGTATAGATATATCTAGCGGCGTATGCCTCGTTTGAAATCGGATTTGAACAAAATATCACGCCACCTGACGCGTCTCCGCGTCGACCAAACTCGCGGTCACGCGTGTAAATTAACACAGTGGGGCCGAATTTGCATGCAACGGGGACTCAATCCTGACTTCCAAGCACCTTGCGCTACATTTCACTCTTTAGCTATGCTCTTTCAACCTCATCGTCCGCCCATGTCTCCTCAATCTCTTAATAAATCCAAAGCAGTCCCGGCACCCAAGGCGAAAGTACCGGTGCCGAAGAGTGCCATGGACGTGACGGCAGAATCTACGCGGCCTTGCACTCGTTGTAAGAAACCGATATCTATGGCACAGCCTTATATCTGGTGTGAGCCATGTCGTGTCAAAGAAAGGGAGAGGAGCAGGCAAAAAGTAGAGCGCAAACGAGCTGGGGTTTCCACGTCGGAAGCGAAGATGATGGGCGAGGCAGAAAAGGGGGACGCGAGCTCCAGTAATCCACCAGCAGGAGTGAAACGCGCGTTTGCCATAGCGGAAATGAAGGCCAAGGCCAAGGTAGATCTCCTGGCCTCATCTCCTGTCACGGTACGTCGCATCTTCTGTCTTTCACGCATCGTTTTACTCATTAGTGGCAAAAGCATCTGTCCGCATCCATCAAAGAAAGCACCGGTGATACGTCTGCAAGACTGAAGCGCGAATCTGCTGCCTTGCAAGTGAAGAAAGCCAGGACGGTGTCCACTGGCACGGTACGTGGTGTGCTATGCTTACGCGCCAAATCCCTCATTTTGGTTGCAGAAGCGTGGGTTCGCTCTCTTGGAAGAGAGCACCGGTGGTACGCCAGCAAGATTGAAGCGCGAGTTTGCTTCCGCGCAAAAGAAGAAAGCCAAAATCAGTCACCCAACTGAATCAGTGCTTGCTGGCACGGTACGTCGCGTCTTCGATTTACTACGCGTCATTTTACTCACTGTGGTTGCAGAAGCGTCCGTTGGCATCCTTGGAGCCAAATTCTGACGAGTATCAGACTTCTAAGATGCTGTACGATTCTCTCGTGTCCTGTGTCGCCGCTGCCACGAGCGCAGGCAGTCTGCTCCAATTCAATGGATGCTACGCGATCGTGTCTACCGGAATATCTGCCGTCTCTGTCCAAAGACGCGCTGAAATCGTCGCTAGGGAGCTCCGGGATAGGCTAATGGCCTGTCAACATCATGCTTTCAAGTACGTCCTTTTATCCCCTTCGTAGCTCCTGCATTGACGTGATACGCGGCACTCCTCTAGCCAATCTGCGCCGGTGCTGAGGAACGATCACGTGCTTAGCAGTGCGCATATATTCGACTGTCTCTGCTTTGGCTCCTCTTCGCCAAACATGACATCAGCGCAGGATAACAAGACGGGTATTGCGCGTTTCTTGAAAGGCTCAGAATTGCTTTCAGCATCGGCAGGGTCGGCAGCAGGGGCTTCGAGTTGCAATGGAAAGATCAAGATAACAGTCGAGGACGATTTCTCCCATCCGATGGGCATAAAAGGCCATAAAATATCGATTGACATGGAGCATTGATCGCCATGGTCATTTTCTCCTTGCCTACATTTACATGTATCCCCTCATCGCGACGGCCTCAGATCGATTCGCTCGTATGCTAATGTTGTTATTGGTAAAACTTAATAAAACTTTGTAAATGATATATTACTGTCGCTGCGTTTCTACGGCGGTGTGGGTCGCTTAGCTCAACCACTTTCTTGTGCTTCCCTCTTCTGCTTCTCCCAGCATTCCAAAGTGACGCTTGCAAGGAAGCCAGGTATGCACTGCTCATCCTCCACCCAGTACCTCATTAGCTGCGGCAAATCCTGGGGACCACCTTCTCCTTGCGCAATAAGCTGCATCTTCGCTCCCTCCTGCGCACCCACCGATTGGGACTTGGGCGCAGGCTGAAACACGAACGACGCGTTGAGGTCGTACACCGACGTAACCCGGACCTGTCCATTCGGGTAGAACGCGAGCTTGAGTCCGAGAATGGAGGCGATGGCTTCCCGGAACTCTGCAGATTTGGCCTGGAAGACCTGTTGCAACCGCAGCAGCCGCTTCTCCTTCTGCTTTACCACATCTTCCAGCTCCAGCTTCTCGGTCGTGGCCACTTCAAGGCTCTCCCGCGGCACAAGGTCCCCGTCGCGTTTGCCGTCTGTCGCCACTCGCACACCGCTTTCGTTGACCTCGCGCAGGCGCCGGAGGAGCGCCTCGTTTTCGCCCTTGAGGCGGTCCATGACTTCTTGTCTGAGATCATTCCACTCCTGGGCGGGGTTATCCTTGAGCGAGAGCACACGCGTACCGGGTGGGATGTGGGTGCCCGCACCGATGTCGCCGCGGAGCTCGAAGAGCGTCTGCTCCAGCGTATCGATATGGGCAGAATATTTTTCGGCAGCAGCTTCAATTTCCGCCAGAGCTACAAAGATAGTCAGCCCAAATCGTTCGAGAATCATATCAAGCCACAGCCAAAACTCACCCTGCTCCATACTGGCTCGCGCAGTCCTCTCTCGGTCTGCCTCTTCCGCGAGCTCCTTCCACGTCCTTCCTCCACCAAGACCACCTGCGCCCATATCATCCAGTTCCTTTGTGAGCTCGTCAATAGTGGCTTTGTACTCAGCCAGAAGCGTTTCCAGTTGTTGCACACGTTGCGCCTCAACGACGTTCAACAAAGGCGTGGTATTGGAAGCAGACGCGTCTGCGTCAATCTGGCCCTGCGATTCTTCGGCTGTGAAGCTTGCCTGAAAAAGTACGCTGTTAGGTATATATCTGAGCGTGCGCGATGCGTACTAACCACCAAAGCCTGCAGGAACCCGACCTCCCTCGTCTCCAGATCTAACTTCCTCTCGACGCGGTCTACCTTCTCCCTTAAACCCTTATTCGCGAGCTCCATCTCCTGAACATTATGCAAATGCCCGCTCGCCTCCTGCTCAAGCTGCGTAATCTGTGCCTCGCGCTGCCTTAGCAGTGCACTCGTCGCCCCGTGATCCTCCAGCAAGCGCGCATGCGTGAGCCGCAGCGCCGATAGCGTCTGTGTAAGCCCCACAGGCGTCCGCGACGGCGTCGATGTGTCCTCGCGCCGCGCCGCGGACCCCGATCTATTCGCCCATTCCTCCCGCTCCCGTCTCCCCGCGTCCACCTCCGCCTCCAGCTTCACTACCGTCTCCCGTAGCTCGCCCATCACCACCAGCTTCCTCTCCAGCCCGCGCTTCTCCTCGCGCAGGACCTCGACGGACGCGTGTCTTTCCCGCAAGGAGTTCAGCTCCATCGTCATCTTGGCGTTGGTGCCCTCCAGCTGGCGTAGGTAGCTCGCCTGGCGGTGCAGCTCGTCCCTCACCACGCCCCAGCTCTCCTTCTCCCCGTCCTCTTGCACGTCCCTGCTCTTGTCATTCGCGTTTTCCAGATCGTCCTGTAGTTCCACGATCGTGTGCTGGCGGTGCTCGGCGAGCTCCTGTGTCTCGGCGAGCTGTGCGGTGAGGTCGGAGATGTGGTGCGTGAGGGTGGTGAGCTGCGATTTCTGGGCAGCGATGGTCTGGGCGGAGGTCCGCGAGAGGAGGGAGTGGGCGTCTTGGAGGTCCGCGTGCGATTCCTGCAGCGCGGTGAGCGAGGCGCGGAGGGTGCGCAGCTCGTGGTCGCTCTTCCGCTGTGGACATACCAGAATTTCGTTAGTACCGTAGTTGTAGTGATATTCGCAGAAACCATAACGCATGAAGCATATGACATACCTTGGTTTCGTCCCACTCGACCCGCTCCCGCTCCTTCTCCTCCCGCTCCTCCTGCTCCCGTTCCGCCAACCACCGCCGGTCCTTCTCCAGCCTCTCTACCTGCGTGTCTTTCTCGCGGAGCTTTTTCTCCAGCTCGTTCTTGGACGTGGTCAGTGCTGCGAGCTGCCGCTCGAGCGAGGAATGCGCGAGCTGGGAGGTGAACGCCTGGGTCCGCTGTTGGCGCTTGGCCACAGAGTGTTGGGGGTCTGGTTTATAGCATTAAGAAATAGAAGGAGAAATGGGGGGATTGTGCATGTGCATGACTAGATGAAATATTGAAATACTGACCTCGCTCAAGCTCAGCCATGAGGGAGTCGCGTTTAACGGCAGTGGCCGTCGTGCGCTGTGAGGCTCCGACGCGAGGGCGCGTCGAGCTTGAGAGTTCTCCAGAATCCATGTATGGATTTCCAAAATTGCAGGCACAATCAAGCCTAATTAACCTGAACCTACTGGATGACCTTGGCCGTTGGCCAGTGATGGAGGAGGAATGAAGAAGCCCGTGCCTCTATCTTCGATCAAAATTAAGCTTGACATCCATTTTTGCCTCCGTGCAACGTTTATAACTCAATTACATTGCTTTGCTGGATAAGCTCATCCATATGCATTAAGAGTGTAAGGATACATACTTCAGCACATTGATCACAAATAATACCTAGTCTGTTTGGATTTCAATGATTTGCCCGACTTGCCCGGCGTCACCGACACATCTCGCCTCTTCTTGTCCTCCCCATCCTGCCTCACAAACGATAATTACTGCGGGGGTACACTTCCGGAGACGGGAACAGAGCCTACTTCCTCCCAGGCAACCCTCAATTTTTTAGATCGCATCTCCTCAAGCCGCGGAATAGTTGCTGCCATTTCTGGTCGGGCCTGCGGGTCGTGGTGCCAGCAATCCTCCATGAGCTGCCAAATCTCATCGGCAAAGTGGGTAGGCAGGCATTTCACGCGATCTGGCCGCCCGCCATCCTCCGTCAGAATCACAACGAGGTACTCTTGGCGAAGGTAGAAGAACGGTAGCCTGGACGTCAAAATCTGAAAGACCAGGGTTAGTTCAGCCATTTCACGAATGGAATTGTAAACTGCGAAGTCAGTCATATACATACCTCTAGTACAACCATAGCGAACGCGTAAGTGTCACTACTTTTGGTTATGAGCGGGTCTAATATCGCGGTAGTTCCGCTGGACGGCATATCGTCGTCGGAGCTGTCTGCGGTTGGTATCGCTTCTGTGATGTCCTCGGATATAACAGTGAGCTCTGGGGCCATATATCGTCCAGTACCCATAAATGCAGTGGTGAAGCCCCTGCGCTCTACGATCCTAGATCGCCCAAAATCAGCGAGACGAGGGGATAAATTATCGTCGATTAGGACATTGTGCTGTTCACGCGCACAGTAAGACAACATTTTCAGGACATATAGAATGAATGGAGACTCACCCCTTTAAGATCCCCGTGGAGTAGGTCTAAAGAATGGAGATATGTAAGACCACTGGCTATACCCAATATCTACAACACATTTCCTTCTATTAGTTGACTTCCCAAATCAAGGAGCAATGCACCAAGCTTACAAACGGAAGCCTTTCTTCGTCCGGATTATCCAGTATATACTGGTTAATATTGCCTTTCGAATAGCAAGGAGCCACCATGGCATCCAGGGGCCCGAAGCCAGTCACAATTCCGAGGAAAGGAGTGATGTTGGGATGTCCGAGTGGTACCCACACCCTTATTTCACGGAGCAGCCTCTGATTCCGTGATGCCGCTCAGTCACTGGAGGAATAGCTTTCAAACCGAGGACGACTTACTCTTCTGATTATTACAAGCTGTTCTTCATTGTTGGTGACACCTCGTAGAGCTTTGATCGCGACCTTGAAGACGAGCACAGTCAGTTTGATTAAACGGATACACTTAACAAGACGTGGCAGTCATACCCTGGTCACCTTCCCGGTGGAAGCATCTGTCCAGTCACCTCCGTAAACCTCCGAGTAAGCTAGCACCGGGCAGCTTAGTCGCATCGAGCAGATGCACGGATGTCGTAGGCATACCTCCGTACGCAAAGGATTGCTTGTCGGGCTTGATCTCGCTGGTTAAATCCTGATCGATTGAGATGAGTGGCAGAGCGGCAGGCAATTGGAACCAGAGATATGTACCTTGGGCATGTTTGGAGGCTGGCGCCCACTGGCAGGATAGGGTTCAGGTATCAGTCCTCAGATTCGTTGCAGCTGCTGCTGGCCGCTAAATCCGAGTCTGGGTGTTGCCTTCCGTCTGCTGCGAGCCCAGCTGAAATGTTATTGGATCGAGTGCGAATGGTCGCGATCCGTAGGTGAGCGAAGCCTCGAGGCGCCGGTACATTTCCAGAGGAGCAGGGTATGCTTAAACGTCCGGGTTAGAACGGAATGCTGATCGAGAGTTCCGGGTACCAACATTGACAGGCTGGTATAAGCGTGCCCACAGAAGGGGTGGATTTGAAAGATGCGTGTTTTGAAGGCACAAATTGAGCATGAAGTATTCGGAAACAGACGTATTGAGTCCAGAAGACTCGGAGACTGAAGACCACAGCTATTGGCGGCCCACTGATCGCAACAGCGTCCAAGTCGTGCTCGTCGTAGCTCGACTCGACAGGAAAGTTGAAATCCGAGTTCGGAGTCCTGCAATCCATCCAGCACGGAGAGTACTTTGGCGGCTAATACCTGAGAGTTGGCACCAATGGGTAATTTCCAGTCCTGATTTCAGGTTACAGTCAAGAGGGCGCGTCGCCGCGTCGTCGGCATCGGAATCATCAACAGCCGGCTGGCAAGCAAGCCGGCCCGGTCGCAGGTCGCAGCTTAACATCAATTACACTCTCTCTAACGACTACATGAACAACTGAACGACAATCACTGTGGGGGTACACTTCCGGAGACAGGAACAGGGCCTACGTCCTCCCAGGCAACCCTCAATTTGTTAGATCGCATCTTCTCAAGACGTGGAATAGTTGCAGCCATTTCCGGTCGGGCCCGCGGGTCGTGGTGCCAGCAATCCTCCATGAACTGCCAAATCTCATCGGCAAAGTGGGTAGGCAAACATTGCCTGCGATCTGGTCGCTTGCCGTCTTGTGTCAGAATCACAACGAGGTGCTCTTCGCGGAGGTAGAAGAACGGCAGCTTGGATGTCAAGATCTGAAAGCCCAAGGTTAGTTCAGCCGTTTCACGAAAGGGATTGTAAACAGAGTCAGCCATATGCATACCTCTATTACAACCATAGCGAACGCGTAAGTATCACTTTTTTTGGTTGTGTTGTCAGAGCTCAGGTCTGCGGGTGGTATCGGGTCTGTGAAGTGATCGGATATAACAGTGAGCTCTGGGGCCATATATCGTATAGTCCCTATGCGTGGAGTATCAAAGCCACTCCTAGCTATGACCTTAGATATCCCAAAATCAGCGAGACGAGGGGAGCAATCGTCATCAATGAGTATGTTATTCTGTTCACGCGAACAGTAAAACTGTAAGTTCAAGTTACATCGAATAAATAAAGACTCACTCCTTTAAGGTCCCCATGGATCACGCCCAACGAATGAAGATACGCGAGACCCTTAGCCACGCCCACTAGCTAAAGACAATATTTTGTGTCGGTTGACTTCACAAACCAGGCAGCAACAGACAAAACTTACCAGCGGGAGCCTCTCTGCGTCCGGATTATCCAGTGTGTATTGATTGATCTTGGCTTTCGCGTAGTAAGGAGACACCATAGCAGAAAGCGGCCTGAAGCCATTTATAACTCCAAGGAAAGGGGTGATGTTGGGATGTTCGAGTAGCGCCCAAACTCTTATCTCACGGAGAAGCCTCTGATTTCGTGATCGCTGAGTCGCTGGCGGAACAGCCTGGGCTCTGGAAGGCGAGGATGACTTACTCGTCTGATATTTACGAGCTCTTCTTCATCGTCGGTGACGGATCTTCGTAGAGCTTTGATCGCCACCTGAAAGACGAGCATAATTGGTTTGATAAAATGAATACACTCTGAATCAGTACGGCTTGGCAGACATACCCCGGTCATATTCCCGGTGGATGCTTCCGTCCAATCACCTCCGTAGCCCTCTGAGTACCCTAAGACCGGGCAGCTTAATCGCATCGAGCAGATACACAGATGCATGTGATAGACATACATCCATATGCGAAATAGTTGTCATCGGGCGTGATCTCGCTGGTTAAATCCTGACCGACTGGTATGAGTAGGCAGATCAATATGCAGTTGAAACGAGAAATGTAGCACTTTAGGGAGATTGACTTCATCCCAGGAATTATGGCGAGAAAATAAGGATCCCATGTTTGCAGGCTGGTACCTAGGAAAATGCGGATTTATATAGTGTTCAGCTATCAGTGATAACGCTCGTTGCAGCTAGTCGCGAAATCCGAGTCAAAGTGTTGCTTCTAGTCTGCTATGAGCCGAACTCGGCAGAGAGGCGAATAGGGTACCTAAATATGCGCGTTAAGAGCGAGATGTTGATCAAGAGCCCACCTCAAGGGGCCGGCATCGGAGAGCTCGGTGAAATAAGGTCACCCCATTGGCGCGCGCGTTGTCCGTTATCATAGATTAGCGACTGATTTCAATAGCATTCTCATTCATCTTGACCTCTATCTCGAGCAGCACGCATAGTACTTCAACAAATGCCTCCTGAAAAGTCTCCTGCGCTCGGGCCGGTCAAATACTTCTTTAATAATGGCAAAACTGTCCGACCCAACGGGGTGACCTTATTTCACCGAGCTCTCCGATGCCGGCCCCTTGGCCCACCTGCATTGACAGGCTGGTACTATCGCCGGCTCCCCTTTTAACAGAGGACCCTCTTTAACAATCCACTCCTGTGAGCTCAAATTGAGGCTTAATGAGCTCAATTTTTCTTTCACAGAAAGCTGGGTATGTGAGAAGCTATGGAGTACATAGACTGTAGGTTGACTGTCAAATGAGGTGAATCTGGGATGACACTCATTCGGAAACAACCAATTTGAAGCCGTCTATGAAAGAACTATTCAGGCCTGATCTCAGGGACATAAATATAACACAAGCCGGAGATGACTGGTGGCATGCAGAAAGCAGACGATGGGATGCGGGAGGATGATCCGTGTGCTGCCACGTGTTGTTAAAAGGTGGTGCAGCAGGCTCAGGAAACTTACATCGCGAAGAAAGAATAAAATTCACAAAATTCATAACCATATGCATTCAATGTTTCCCCTTCCATCTGCAGCTCCGGGAGCGAAATACGAGACGAGGACAGAGTATTTCGTCGAACACAGAATTTATGTTGTGATAGTATAGGCGTTCCCACAGAAGTGGTGGATTCTGTTTTGTGGAGGCATGGATTAGGCACGAATTCGAAACATACGTACGCTGATGAATAGTACCTGAGAGTTGGCACCAACGCTAAATTTCACGCGCAGATTGCTGGTTAGATTGTTGTCAGGAGGGCGCGTCGTGACCACGTCGGCGTCGGCACTAGAACTGGCGTCGGCATCGGAATCATCAACGGCCGGTACGGCCGGAATGCAAGCAGGCAGCCTCGCAAGCTCGCAGCTTTACAGCAATTGCACTCTTGCTCCCTAACGACTACATGAATGATAATCCGGGACGGAGATTCCTACCAGCAAGAAGCGGTTCATTCGCCACTCACATTCTCATCGCGAGCTCCATAGGTATCGATCATACATTCAACGCTTACATAGAACCTTCGCAACTCAGTACTATAACCCTTAGACGCGCAGATCTTCGGCGATTTGGACAGGCAAAGCACAGTCGATGTACCCCAACACTTCTTCTTGCTATCCGTGGATGGCGTAGAGGTAACAAGGAGTCCAATTCATGATGATCTTGGTCCTCGCTGGCACGTAAATTGCTCATTATAAGAACAGTGCAACCGTGAATGCGCGGCGCGATTCTTATTTTTTTCTGGAGTGCATTCAGTCCCTCTTCATTGGTCAAGTTGGAGGTCCTGGTCAACGCTGCATCACATCAACGGCTTCGTGACAATAAGTACATAGTGGGCTTGTGGAGTCTGGAGTCTGGACTGGACGAGGCGCTGACCTTCTCACGGATGGTCAAGAACTTGCTTTTGTCTTGTCGAGAACCAACGTCTTAGGTATGATGAAGCTGACCCACTTCTCCGTCAATGAAATCTTGTGTCCAAACGCATCCAGACGGGGGCCGCGACTTTGGTATCAGCAAGCGCATGTCGCACTCCATCATCGTGCAAGACCTGCACTGGCATATCTGGGCAGATTCGACTCGGTCCGAGTCTCTCAATGGGCTTAAATACTTTTCATTCATGCCCACTTGCGAAGTACGCGGCAGAGTACTGGATCCTTCACTTTCGGTCTGCGGATCATACCGATGCGGCTCTTCAAAGTTTACTGTTGCGCCTGTTTAGCCCCAAGCCGAACTATACCATGATCATTTGGGTTCGCTTGAATGATCTAGATAAATGGTGGCAAACCAGCTATGTTGACGTACCAGCCGGGGATATTCCCCAGCCTCTTTACTACGCTTCTCTATTCGGTCTGACGCCAGTCATTGACCATCTGATGGATGCTGGGGCGAATCCCAATAAGCCGGGTGGAAATTGCGGTGTTACCTTGCAGGCAGCGTCTCGCGGGGACCATATTGACGCCATGAAGCTGCAGATTGATCGTGGTGTCGATTTAAACCAGCAGGCGGGGTGTCATGGCACGGTGTTACAAGCTGCGTCTTTTGAAGGTCGTATCGACATGGTACATTTCTCCTCGGCCATGGCGTCGACGTCGACTTCAGAGTAATGCGCCATGATACCGCATTGCATGCTGCGTCACTCGCAGGTCCCATCAACATAGCGGATCTGCCGCTCAACCACAGAGCCGATGTCAACCGGAAGGCGGGCCACAATGGAACCGCTTTGCAGGCGGCGGCGCGGGAGGGCCACACCAAAATAGTAAATCTGTTGCTGGACCGCGGCGCCGAAATCGACATGCAGGCAGGGGAATGCAGTACAGCGTTGCATGCCGCAGCGCAACATGGCCACCTCGGCGCGGCGCAGTTACTGCTTGACCGCGGTGCTGATTTCAACATCAAGGCAGGGAAATATGGCACAGCATTACGGGCTGCGGTTTTCTCCCGTTGCGGGTGGACCGCGGAGCTGCTGCTTGTGGACGGTGCGCCGCTCGAGGATGGCGCGGAGGAGATCGATCAATGGATGATTTGAGGAAGCACTGGTTTGAGGATGTTACTGTGAACGGATTTGAGAGTGAGCCTGAGATGGTCGAATGTGATGAGCAGGAGAGAGAGGTGGAACTTAGCTCTCCGTGGGAGAACAACAATGATACATCGCTCAGAGCAGAAACTACATGTCACATTATCGTCGAGATGGAGATGTTGGCCACCGTTGAAGTTGAAGCTATGAGACGCGGCACCGATGTAATGAAGTCAAGAGCCCAAGGCTTTGCAATTGTACAATCAAAAGAATATTCCCAACGATGTCGCTCTCGGACAGATTGAGCTTTCAACGAGTTATAAAACTGTTCGACAACACTGTTAGTGTGATCTCCTGCAATATTGGTCCTGCTTAGTATGAAAGTTCTACGAAAGTCAAAAACCCTGATTCGCGAGCGCTCGAGCGTAAGAGAACGCTGATTATGTGTATACACTCTGCAGTATGCAACACATACACCACAAAGGGCCAAACTGCCGTCCCAAGTCTGAGAGTGGTTGTGCCGAAGCCTGTAAAGATATAATAAATAAACAAAACTCAACGGCTAGGCGGATGAAAATCAGGGTTCACAAACTGGAATGGGCGTTGCGTGGCGTGCAAGCCGCAGAGCGTCGAGCGACCGGCAGCAACAAGGGGACAACGAGCTACAACGAGACGTTGTCGCCGCCAGTGAGGGAATTTTGCCTGTGGGTGTGAGAATTCCACGTGGTGATCTGGTCGACAGCTCTGCTTGTCGGCTGGTTCAGGATAACGTACAGAGTTGCGAAGACTAGCTACTCAGGTCCATGATGCGCTGCGGCTCCGGAATCAGCGCGCAGTTTGATTCTGGGATGTGTAATCTATGACCTGATATGATATGTATGTCAGCCAGCTTACAGGGAAAGGGCCAAGTTGAAAGAGGTATTCAAGCTAAATTGTGGCTGCCTCATTCATTCCACAACTGATCTGGGTGAGAGAGCAATATGAATCAGAAGTACTGTACCTGCGAAATTCCCTCTTCCTGGCGACCGTTGGACACACGTGTCCAATTGCCAACAACAAGTTCCACCGACTGACAGGTCCATTAGCTAGCTAAAGGTAGCACCGTAGCAGTGAATCGCTGAAAATCAAGGGGAAAGCCCTATTACACGGGCAGCCAAGATCAGTGGAAACTGAGGACCACGGATTTGAAGCTGTGGATATTATATTAGCACTCGATGCATTATCACTGCTCTGGATCTGCCACAGTTACAGTCAGACATGCTGACACAGTGATCAGAAACTCAACATCCGTCGGAGGAACTGGAGGGGCACTGCCGCACTGCGAGCAAGTTCGGCATCTCGACTTATATATGAATTTTAACCTCGAACAAACCTCGACATCAAGTGATGGCGATTCAAGCCAAATTGACAGAACTAAAAGAGAGAGAGCCATCGTAATCAGAGTAAAGAGCCAGGTGGCGGGAGAAACGTGGTATATAGGTGATCCCGTAGTACTTCATGTGATATGGTGTCCGGGATGCTGCAACTGATGAAATTTCTTGAAACGGACACCCACGCCAGGCACGGGCTGTGCTATATTCCCGTCCCAATTCTAGAAAATGGATTACCTTGCTGGGCTATATCGGTGTATCCATATCTAAGTACCCACACCTAGTAATAAATAAAGTCTTTTATGATGGGCCCTGGATTCAAGGGCCCTGAGCGATGAACTGGCTCGGTGGTAGCATACTTATAGGGTAAAGTCAGGGGTCCTTCCAGGATCATATCATCGTATGTCTTAGCAGGTTTTAGCCTGTCTTAGCCGCATCGATCGCGGGTACATAAAGTACTTACATAAGGTAACGCTCCAACATTCAATTAACTTTCCAGGGCAGGTCTAACCATCCCTGGCAGTTTCATATGAGCGGCTTATGTAATGACGTATTGTTTAATTGTACCCATGAGGCTGTTGACTTTGCTTACTCTGTTCTGAATGTGATGCGACCACTTCATTCAAGGCCCTTTTGGCTTGACACTGCGAGCTTTGTTCTCATCTTAAGCCCATATTCTGCTTCTGGGATCACGGCGACTAAATCTTTGCAAGCTTGACCGGACGCGTCATGAACGCGTCAGCAACCGCGGTCTCAACGGCGAGTCTCAAGTTCGAGTCGCTGGTCACCAAGGTGCACGATACGAGGATCGTGCGATATATGACCTATGGCGCATTCACCGTGCGTCCCCCCATCCCTTATTCTCGCAGAAGTGCAAATGCTCACACTCGTGATATTTTCCAGGCACTGATATGGGACTGGCTTCTCTCTGTCGCGGAAGAAGCGCGCCTCGTACGGCGGTTCCGTGCTAGCATCGCCCTTTTCGCGTACTTCGTCGCCCGGTAAGTCTTCCGCCCGCACACACTCCCCCATTTTTCCCCAAGTAAAAACCCATGCTGACCAGAGATGATTTCGAATAGGATAACCATAGTAGGCTTGTGCATATTGATCATCGTGTTCCAGACCACCGCCCTGCCCAACTGTCAACCCCTCTTCATTGCCATGGCCGTGTGCACCATTACCGGCACCGCCGCAAACAGCTTTCTGTTTCTGCTGCGCGTATGCGCGGTTTACTCCTCGTCGGGAAACACAATGCTGTGTGGGAAATCCAAAGGGGAGAGGTTAGTGGCGATTGTATTTGGGGTGTGGTGGGTGGCGGTGGTGGGGACCACAGTGCTCTATACATTTGGGGTGGGGACAGAGCACCAGGGGGCCACGCTAATGTGCGGAGTCACCTCTGCAGAGGATTGGTCCACTGCTTCGCTCTGGGTGAATGCGGGGTATGATACTTGCATTTTTGTGGCGATATCTGCAAGGATCGCGTCTTACGCCATCCAGCCCTCCCCAAACACCTCTCATTTTAACGCAAGATCGACATCAGGCGAGCGATGGAGGGCGTTCATGAAGGGCGATGGGCTGTCGCATTTGTGTAAGGAGCTGTTAAGAGGAGGTCAATTATTCTATTTGTGAACTATCTCTTTTACTATCACACATATCGGCTTGAGTTCTAACGTTGCTCTATTTATAGCGTCACTATCGGCTTCACCCTTTTAGGCAGCATCATGCCCCTTGCGCCCGTCCAGCCCATTCTGAAAGTGGGCTTTATGGCTCCCGCGCTTGCGATAGAAACGATAATGACCTCTCGAGTGTTCCGTGGAGTCGCTTTATCTGGGACCAATGCCGAGTGGGAGGAGCCCAGCAAACTTCAAGCAATGGCTGTGCCGGAGTTCACGAGTGTGGGGGTTTTCTCGCGGGCGGGTGCAGAAACACGAGCAGAAACACAAATAACAACAAAAGGGACCGGCAGCGGGTGCGAAGCCGGAATCTTGGAACCTGAAACAATCGAACTCGAAGATGCGCATCCGATACCCCACATACACAGAGGGAGTATGATCATACACGAAGTAGATCTCGACATGGTTTGATTCTTGTACTTGAATCTCGCCTTTCTCCCAGATGACTTCTGCGATGTGCATGTGTATTCGTATCCTTATTTTACACCAGCTACTTATGAGATTACACAAATTGCTTATCGATATCTACGCACACAGTGTACTATACAAGTATACTATTGTACATGTACGAATATTATGTTTAGGCACATTATACTAGCAAACTTTTGGGTGCTTCTTTTTGCCAGGAAAGCACTTATGCAAGGAGATATGATGGGAGCGGACTTTTCGTGTACTTAGTTGATTGGATACAGGCTAATAGGAATCGTCGGTCAATGTCAATGGCGTTACTGGTGTATTACAGGTTTGAGATAAGTGTAGTTATGTGAGATGTACAGTACTGGTGTGGATTGCAAAGCTTGCCTAGGGACGCGGTTCTAGCTGTCTAGGTGCAATCTCACGGAAACGGAGTGGGGGGGAAATTGCGTAGATCCGGGGTGGGTGGCTTGGCTTTGGTCATCCACACAGGCGTGGGTCGGAGAAGAGACTCCTTCGTCTTCGCCAGCACTTTTGACACTAGTGCCGCCGGCTTCATCGTTCGAATCTCGTCCGGGAAGTGGAACGTCGCCTGGGCAAGCATGGCGCGCGTCATGATGCGCTTGAGCGGCGTCAGCGCGTACCGTATATCCTCCTTTGTCAGCGGCACCCCTTCGCTCTCGCCCGCCCCGCTCATGATCAGCGCGAGCGAGGGCATCTTCGCGATCCACTCGTCCGCTTCTGTGGAGTCGTCTAGGTCCGGGAGAGGATCGAGTGTGATGCGCCCGTCGAGGCCGTACTGCACGAGCTGCACGACCATGTCGCCCGTCATGCCCGGTGCGCGCGGCTCGTCCCCCGGCATGCAGAGGAGCACGTCAACCCATCGCCGTTCGCCAACGCCTCGTGCGGATGCGAGCTCGCGGTGCATCGCGCGGAGGAGTCCCTTGATGACTACCTGGTAGGTCTTGAGAGTGGGCTCGATGTTGTAGATTTTGAAGGAGCCCAGGATGACCAGGGCTGCAGCATAGTCAGCTTGAAGGATGAACGCACGCAGCGCGAAGTTCAGGACGGCGACGTCAATTGCGGGGGAGGGCTGTGCGGTGAGCCCCCGTGTGTAAATGGTGTGGCTCTCCACCATGTCCGCGTAGAGGTCGCGTGTGCTCATTGCGTTCCCTGACTTTTTGAACACGCGGGAGCGGAAGCCCCGCGTGCGTCGCATGAGCTTGATGGCATGGCCCAGGAAGCGGAAGGTGGTGGCGTCGGGAAGGATGATGAATTCGGGAGAAGGGTTGGAGGCGCTCGGACGATACTGTTTGAGCGTCGCGTAGAGAGTGAACATGTGCTCGAAGTTGTTTTGGTTGACTTGCGCGGCAATCAGCGCGTTGTATACGGATATCGTGGGAGTGATGCCTTCCTGTTTCATTCGACGCAGTATCGTCAGATGGGCCTGGAGGTCTGTTGGATCGGTGTCTGCCAGAGCCTGCACCAACGTGGCCTGTGGTGAAACGGCTGGTGAAACGGCGGCATCGATTTGCTTGAAGAGGTCAAGCAAGGATGAGGGCTGTGGGACCTGCTGGGTGGAGTGGTTTCGCACTGACAGCTCGACCAGCTGGCAGACGAGGGAGGCAGAGGGTAGGTATGCCGGGCCCTGGGACTCGACGAACAACTTGATGATTCTATCCATCATGTCTGGTGGGTACCTGGCCTTTATGGCCTCGTCTAGCGTCTTTATGAGCTCGCCAAGCGAATCGTCGTGAGTCCCTTCCGCAAAGACCTCTTTCAGATCGCGGTACACCTCCTTGGCAGTTTTAGCTGAGTGTGCAATGGCCAGCGACTCCATCTTTACGCGGGTGAACATGCTCGGCAGCAACGGCTCAGCCAGCATTCTGTTGTACATTTCCAATGCAAAGTCTACTTGCTGACGCGAGATCAGCAAGGCAATAAGCTTTTCGAATGTGAGGGAGCGAGACGGGTTGTGGAATTCGTCAGCACTGAGCTTCCGATGCACAAACGCGCGAAGTCCATCCTGATCGACTTTTGCAGAGCCTGCTTGCTTGTCTAACAGCCTGAGCAGGTTGTTGGTTCTCCCCGTCTCCACTCGGCGTTGTAACTGCTCGGCACGTCGTGACTTGTCAATGTGACGCCGTTTGGCAGAGTGTAGTCCCCTGGCAAGTTTTGGTTGATTAGGCAGACGGATATGGGCACAAGCTGAGATGGCATGATTATAGCAGCTGGACAACATTGAAGAGAGGAAGGTCTTATTAGTATTAGGAGGTGGGAAAGTGAAAATCGGCCACGTGTGAACGTCGTGCCCACGATCGTTAACGTTGATTCCATTTAATTACCTCGTTGCCTTCTCCTCTTCACGCTCACTCAATCCGACCTTAGAATCCTCATCATGTATGAAAGCGAGTCCGACCTGACTGAGGAGGAAGAGGATTTCGTACAGCCCACTACAAAAACACGCGGGAAAAAAGGTCCCAACACGAAGAAGTCGGCGGGCTATAGAATCCAGAACGTGTTGAAAGTGCCGCGGCCCACAACATACACCACTCAAGCCTTGTATGGTGGGTGTTCTGTGGACTGATTTACAACGTGCTCACGTTACGCAACGCGACCAATCAGACCAAATTCACAGCTCGGACGTCAATCTCGAACCGGAGTACCAGCGAGGTAAAAACCGTGTCGTGCTATCTGAGACTAGTTGCGATGTAGCTAAAGTCACGTTATACTTTGAAAGATGTTGTCTGGCCAGAGGTCAAGCAGGTTGGATTGATAGATTCCATATTCCGCAACTTTTACATCCCCCCCGTGATCTTTGGTGCGCAACTTGTCTACCTGTTCGACGCGACAAACCTCTGACGGCCCACAAGCCGTCAACCAGTTTGATGATGGTGCAGAGACCAAGACCTGCATTGACGGGAAACAGCGCTTGACCTCAATATACCGGTGTGTTGTGCTCTTTTGTATGCATGACCTCTTATTGACTGGGGTTTTGGCCATGTTCTAAAGGTTTATGGATGGTTTGGTGAGTTGTCTGCACATGGGTCATCTGCCTATACTTACATCTCTGCAGATTTGTCGTACGTTCTAACTTAATTTGTGCTCATGCGTCTGGCTTATCATGTGGCACCATCGGCATAGACAAAGATCCGTCAGTAGATGAACAGAAAACTCCTATTTACTTTTGCTCATATCGCGTCCTTTAGATTTACAAACGAAAAGCTCTGGTACAAGGATGTTGGGACTGGAGGGAAAAGCCACAAGAAGAAGCTTCTCCCAGAAAAATACCGCCGACTTTTCGCAAACAAACAAATTGTATGTATCGAGTATCAGGACATTACAGATGACGACGAACGCGAGATATTCCAAGTATGTATGAACATTCTCCCATTGCCTTCACATACTAATGCATTTTTAGCGCGTTCAACTCGGCATGGCTCTCACCCCAGCAGGTAAAATATTCTCTTTCAAATATATAACTGACATATGCTCTATGCTCACAGTCCATTTCAGAAAAATTGCAGTCTATCATAGGCCCTATGCCGACCTTCGTACGCGAGATGGTATCTGCATACCTTACAACTGGCGGTCTTGCTGGAAGGACACTCGACTGGGATCGATCCCGCGGAGGCGATTTCCGCTGCCTTGCCGAGGCTATTCACGTCATTGATAAATACAGCGAAAAGCTCAACAACCATGGAACAATGCTCCAGCTCGAAAAATGGCTCACAAGCGCCAAAGAGCCGTCGGAGGACTTCCGCGAAAAGGTGCACAATACCCTCAACGTGTTCGTTGCCCTGGTGCAGGATTCGTCGTTGAATGGGGTATTCAACACACCCACGAAAGTCTCCCCGATAGAGTTCATCATGATTGCGCTGTTCATTGCAGTGCACAAGGATAATTTGACTCCTGCGCAGCTCAGCGTCGCCCTCGGAGAAATGAGAGCCCATACACGTGAGACTCACACCGATATCAGGATGAACTCGCGGGTCTCGAAGACGATGGTGGAATTTATCAAGCGGTTCAAGCTGCCCAGAGGGAAGGCTGCCCGTGCCGGAGAGAGCGCAGGTGCTTTAGCAAAAGATACAAAGAAGCGGAAGCGAGAGGTGCCGGATGACGAAGGACAGGAATCTACTGGCGATGTCAAGATGAGGTCGCCACCGCTGAGCACACCCGAAGCAGCGAATGGCAACTCCCGCGGTTCCAAACCTCCCGCCCGCCAACCCGAGCGCCCGCCGCCAATCAATCGGCTCGCTGCCATCCATGCCGCGAAGCTGGCCAAAAACACATCTGCATCCCTTTCTATCCCTGTTCCTAGCGATTCTGGCGTCAACCCTCCGGTCCTGCGGTCTCCGAAAATAGAGAGCCCTTTGGAGAATAGTTTGATGGCCCGGATGGCCATAACAACCGGCCGCGCTCCTCCCCCTGATTCGGGCAGGGCCACCCGTCCACGTTATAAGAGCAGAAGCAGGAGCAGAAGCAGAAGTCGCGACAGGCTTCGGGAGCGAGATACGGACCGCAATTATGAACGAGACAGCGGGCGCCGCCGCTCTGGGTCGAGTGAACGCTCGGTCAGCAGGCCCCGCAAGCCATACGATGGGGGGCGGGACTGGAATTATGCAACACGGCGTGGGCGTGATAGACCCTAGCTACGCAATTTTCTTCCAATGCAGAATTTCTTGTTCTGTGTAGGTATTTTTGACCGTTGACCTCGCGGACCCGCTTTCCAGGCCGCTTTTTGTAGCATATTCTGTTAAATTAACACCCGGCCTCAACTGCCAAACCACACCACAGCCTATCCCTATCCCGTGGGTCAAATGATGCTAGGATGTTCCGAACTGCCGGTAAGTCCATCTATGATTGATTTCTGACACCCCACGCCATCGGGGAATACAGTAGCGGCAGATGGTATTTTGAGCCTGATCAGGAGGGGGCGTCGCAAACGTTTGAGACAGCGTTTCAATTCACGAATGAAGAGCTACAAGCGAGTGTCATGATCTCGCAATCTGACTTTTGACTGGTGCCATACTCGGTGCATAACTTCTCACTCCTTCCATTAAACCTCCTTCTTCATCATCCCTTCGAACCGCTTGATACCCCCAACCTTGGGCCTGTTTGAAATTTCGAGGAAGGATCAATTTTTTTGTCAGTCGAGCTTGAACGTTTGAACAACGGAGGCCGGAAGAGATCTTACAAAAGAGAGTGTTCCAAAGCGGACTCGACATCTGCATCGCGTGCGCATATTCAGCTCAGAGAGCCACGAAAGCGAAACAAGTGCAGACGTACAGATGGAAGCGATAGGCTTGATAGATTTTGCGTTCTCGAGGGATCCCACCTGTGAAAAGGCACCAGACATTCATGTAAGTATTCTGTTGATTATGGGCATTTGCGACTGGGAAATCGAGCCTTGACAATTAGAACGTCAGGCGCGGAACCGGCGATTGAATATAGGTGGCTGCCACAGGTAGGGCAAAAGTGACGGTGAGCAGTCATTCCAGAGTCTGTCTTGGTGTCTTCGAAGATCTAAAGAATCAAGAAGGAAGAGCGAGCTAGTAAGGATCGTTCGCAGATAAGGATATATATGCTCTTGACGAACGGTAGTCTTTCCCTTTGTGACATCGAGAGCCTTGGTTTTGGTCTGGAGGTTGTAGGAGTTTTGGGTATGGAGCTTTTGGCAAGTCTTCAAGATTATCGGGAACGCGGGAAGATCAGTTTGCATGCAAGCAGTAGGTAAGGGCTCAGAGAAGGAGGCTGCACTTACCGCGCAGTGGCATAGGACTCTAGAGAGGAGCACATTCCATCAATTCAGGTGTGTTTCCCGATCTCAGGAAAGGACTCACCCTCCTCCTTGGAACGCAGCGTCATCGTCGATCGTAAATTCAATTTCTCCACAATAGCAACCGCCTTTGACAGGGGCCATGACTGGTGTACTGGAGAGAGGAATTCGAATAAAGAGGGCGTATGAAGTCAAGAAGCACGGAATGTTTAGGGAGGTTAGAGAGGCCCGAGTGGGTCTGATATAGTATGCATGCTCGCCACCCACTCGCGCCACACTGAGGGGCAGCTCGGGTTGCTCGGGTGCGTTCAGCCTCGCTCAGCGCTCAACGTTTCGGAAAGAGATATAGGAGATCGGCCACGCAGTGCATGCGTGGCTTAGATATTACAAATATTCTTCGAACATTTCCTTGGGAAACACCTCAGTCACTGCGTTTCCTGCAAAGTATGCAGGGGGAGGATATGATGTCTAAGGTCACTAGGTAGCTGAGGATATAGGATAGCAGCGGATATTTGAGTGGGCCAGCAGGTGCAAAATATAATGTGGTGGTTCGACAAGCTTCAACCGATGGCCAATTTCTCGGAGTCTGATCCCCCATGCGTTGACATTTGCTCCCTCTAACGGCCTCCTCACTACCACAAGAGCATTAGAACCCCATGGCTGCACATGCTGTCCTCCACAAATGGTCTCCTCGGCGTACTGGTGTTCTGTAGCGTCAAGATGAGCTACATCGGCGTTCATACTTACTGTAGCCTGAGCAAGAGTTGGATGGCGATGGTCTTTCTTGCCGAGCCGCCGAGTTGCTTTACTGCGTCTAGCCCTTGGATTGGGGGGCATCATTTACAGGTCTACTATCGGATACCAACCTCGCGCTGGGTGCTGTGGTGCCTCGTGGTGCATGCTCGGCGGCGCGATGGTGTTGCTATGCTGCTGCTGAAGTGCGCGCGATGACCGCGCGATGATCTTTACGCTTCACCGACTCTGTGGTCCACATTGATTCCCGGGCCTTATCACACTTGTGGCTGCGCTAATTGTCGACCTTCATAATGGTACGCGATTCGCGAACCATCAGGCTCGCGAGGGATTAATATTCTTTGAACTGCGTCCACCGCGTTCTCAATCCGTCAAGTTTGCCCCAGGCACTCGTATACACTCGACTCTAACTCAGTTACGTGTACCTGTTATTATATTTGAGCTTGCTTGTTCCTTGCAATGCTCAAGGGGCTTCAAGGGGATACACGAACAAGTCATATGATCGGAGATGAGTATACCAGGTACCAGCAGGTACCCGATATCGCGTCGGCTATATAACAAAGTTTCCAAATGACCTCTGTCGTCACCAGCGGATTGTCTTGCTGGAGGCGGGGGATACTCAGGACTCAGGAGGATCATGTTAGCATCCCTTTCGATATACAGGCCCAACTATTGTTAGATGTCCACGGGGGTCTGTATAATCAAGTTATCCTCTACCATATCCCCTAGGATATCTTGCAGAAAACGCCCACAAGCATGAATTATCATGTATAAGCAATGCATAAGATTCAATTATGATTGCGGCAGATAATCTCACTAACCGATTTGTAACTAGGCACACGTAACGTCAGTCGTAACGCTACCAATATGGCCATATTGTGCCTCAATCCGACCACCCAGTGGCACCCAGCATCACTCCTGGCCATCTGGCGGCATCACCCATCTTTTACTTTTATGATATGCCTCACCAATAACAGCAGAGCTGGGAAGAAACCGACTATCTATGTAGGTCCACCTTTAATTTGTCGCGTCTCTATCACATCGGCTGAAGGCTGAGCGCGCTCTGCGCAGGGCTGTCGTTCCAAGTTCTGATCGGGGTATTAACTCAATCGTGCAGAGCGCGGCCGCGGCGTAATACTAACTGAATCTTTACCACTTACGAGAGATGGGACTACTCTGACCCACTCGCCGTGACCGCGTCGGACTAGCGCGATATGCATATAAACCGCTGATGCGGGCGACTCACATCCGCACATACCCCCATATCCAACTCTGCCCTATGATCTTTATTCGCTCGGCACTTTGGATATCGGCCATCTGCACGGCAGCGTACGCTGCCGCCGTTGGCGCCCCCCGGTCCACAGGCGTCACCATTCGGGACATTGCCCAGTTCCCCAACGGCACGTGGATCGAGAATGCCATCTTCCGGGAGTCCAACGGACAACTGCTGGTGACTTTGCTCACCACTCCGGACATTTACCAAGTGGACCCGTCTGGAAAGACGCTACCGAAACACATCCTGAGCATTCCTGGTTATATTGGGGTGCTGGGGATTGCTGAGCTGTCCCCGGATGTGTTTGCCGTCATCACTGGCAACTTCACACTCAGCACATTCGCCACGGTCCCAGGTATGAGTCATATAATCAAATGCGCGTTCTTCTGGACTAACGAATGACGCAGGCTCTTACGCCATCTGGAAAGTCGACCTCCGGTCTTCGCCCCCGAAATCCAACAAGGTCACCGACATCCCCGCCGCGAACCTGCTCAATGGCATGTCCATCCTCGACACCAAGGGCAACATCCTCGTCGGGGACGGCGGCGTGGGCGTTGTCTACCGCGTCGACGCCTACACCGGAAACTACACCATCGTCCTCGATGAGCCGGAGATGAAGCCGCTCGCGGGCGGCAGCCTCCAGCTCGGGATCAACGGCGTGCACACGCGCGGCGCCTTCCTCTACTTCTCCTCCACGACCCAGGGCCTCTTCGCGCGCGTCCCCATCCACCCGGACGGCACCGCCAACGGCGCGGTGCAGGTCATCGCGAAGCCCGGGTTCGTGGACGACTTCACCTTCGACGCGAGTGGGAATGCGTTTGTCTGCACCAACTCGGGGAACACCGTGGTCAAGGTCACGCCGGCGGGCGTGGTGACCACGGTGGCCGGGAGCGCGAACTCGACCGCGGTGGCGGGCACCACGTCTGCCCACTTTGGCCTCGGCGCGAATGCGGCTACGCTGTATGTTACGCAGAATGGGCAGTTCAATATGGCTACCTACGAGACGCATGTGCTAGCCATCGCCGGCCTGGTCTGAGGTCAGCGATAGCTCGTTATATGCCCGCACGAGTGTTTATTAACGCTCTGAATAGGACCACCCTCACGAGTTACTTGGGATTGGATAGGATTGGAGTGTACGAGTATCACTATGTTTGGATTACTAGCAACACCGCGCGGTGCTTGCTATATTTGTCTCTGAGTGTGTATCGTGTAACAAAGTATTATTGGGCAATATCATGACCCTCTGCGAACTACCCAACTGCAAACGGCTAGTAAGGCTGTCCATTCCAACGTTGCCCTAAAAGCTACCCTACAATACCGTGAAGCACCGGTATGCCCATACCCTCAGCGACAGCCCTCCCCCTCTGCGCCCAATACTCGAAATTGATATGGTTGTCAAACCACACCGCTGCTTGCGCCTCAGCAGCATCAGCATCGTTGCCCGAGGGGGGGCCGTTCAGAGCTGGCGGGGAGGAATTCGGTCCCCAAAGCCCACCAGCCCGCACCCAACCCGCCACATTGCTCTGTCCCCGGACATTGTCCAGCACGCCGATGACAGCTAGCAGCGTCTCGTCGTATGTGCCCGCTGGCTGGGTCTGCACAGCTGCAGCTGCGCCTGCGACGACCTCCTCAGACCGCACGCTGAGCGGGGTGGCATCGGCGGACGACACGCTCGTCCCGCTCTCGACCTCGTCCTGCCCCTGCATCCTCATGCGCGCTTCCTCCGCCGCCGCCTTCTTCTTCGACTTCCGCTTCCGCTTCTTCTTCCCGCCCTCTGGCGTCGGATCCAACAGCCGCTGCTCGCCCGCCAGGGCTTCCAGATCCGCCCCGCGCAGGGTGGAGCCGTACTCCGGTATGTAGATGTGGTTGTACGGCTGCAGCTGCGCCTTGAGCGGCGAGTCGTCCAGCAGGAGGGTCGTGCGCGCGCTGTGCGGCTCGCCCGTCCCCGTGGGTATCTGCGCCCACGGCTTGGCGAGGTCCTTCAGGGTCAGTGATTTGCGGTCTGCACGTTGTTTAGCAATTGATTGCGGTTCTCAATGTAGTGGAATGGTAGATGGTAATGGCACTCACGGTAGTCCGCCTCGCTCAGACCGAGGGTATCTCGCGCCCAAACCGCGACCAAGTTATCGCGGCCTCGTTGCCCAGCGGAAAGCTGGCGTCCTTCATCGCCATCGCCATCGTCGGCGACCTCGGGATTGGAATCAAAGCAGCGCGAAACCATGTCGTCCACGCTATGTGGCTGGGCGCTGCTCCACACCATGGTATCGAGCCACGTCCTCGTGCGCTCGTCGAACAGATACGCCCTGAAGGTCGACATGTAGGGTCGGGGGTGTACCGGGCGGAAACGCAGACTTGGGTCGATAACAGTGGTCCCATATTGAGCGCGGGGCAGGGAGACGCGTCCGGGGCGGATGAGAAGGGTGCCGTTCAAATCCAGGACGAGCAGTTTCCGCGCAGAGGACGGAGGTGGGGGAGAGAATGACGTAGATGGTTGGAGCGATATGGCCAGGTATTCGGGTTCTGGGAATCGCGGAGGGGGCGGAGGAGGGGTGGGTGAACGGGGTTTCCCGAAGACAGGTCGTATTGTGAATGGTTCAGCAGTATGCAGTGCGGTAGAGTAGGCCCGCGAAGGTGGACCGTGGCCGATCAAACGGGGCGCCGGAGCAGTGGGAGCAGTAGACGAAAATCCGCGTCGTTTACTTCTTGGACGGGTGCGCGAATCATTGGTGTGGTCCGCGTTCTGCCCGTAGTTGCGAGGCTCTAGGGTTCCGAGAGCATTAATACCTTAACGCGTGTAATTTGGGAATGATAGTAATTAGACGTACCTTGATATGCGCTCCCAGGGTCCTGCCTCCATTGTTGCCCCTCTGCGCGGTTATAGTTCGCGTCAGTCTGAGAAGAGGAGGGTGCCGAGTAACAGTCCCGGGGCTCAGTGTAATAGTCGGCGTAGGCACTCTGGACTTGCGAGTTCGTCGGGCTCGTGCGCGTGGTCCGACCAGCTCTGGGGTCGTATTCGTCGTACGCATGCTCAGGGGAACTCCAAGCGCCCCGATCAACGAAATCATAATCCCCGTACGTGTGGTTGTAGTCGTAGGCTCCTCTATAGCGATTAGGGTGTCGAGACATAGATAGTAATAGTACAGCAGCAGAATTGCCACGCGCGGCAGGCCTTGCGAGCCGGATGATTCGGGAGGTCAATTTTGCGGTGGTGGGGAAGACAGAATGGATGAAAGGTGCGTACCGAGTAGACTGCCGAAGCTGTAAAAAGTTCGGATGCATTACACCTCGACATGTATTTGAGCTTGCAATGCTTGTTTGTACCGTGTTTGCGTCAATGGAATATATATGTATACATACATAAGTACATTAGTTAAGTATATAGCAAGTGGGAATAACAGGTAGTGGATATATTAACCAGGATATAAGATATGAAATATGAAATACGGGGCCCAGCAAATTAGCCCATCACCCAACCAAGCGAATCCGAATAATGGTTCTCAGGCCGATAAAGAACCTATGAGAGTGGTCAGGCATAACAGCCACCTCCAACTCCCCTATGATCGTCTTGGCTATCGTCTGCTCCATATGGAACGGAGGCCCTTTCGTCCCGGATGCCAGCGAAGCTTCGCTGGCTGGTGGGCCGTCCGGTGGGGCCTTTGTGCTGACAGCATCGACTGAAATGGAGGTGCAAGTTGGGTCAAGCGCTTTACAGTCAGATTCTGGCTGGATGTCCTCGACTTTTTCAGTCGCCTCCCTCTTCATAGATGGGGGTACAACAGTTAGTGGGACGTCAATGTTGTGGAGGCACCCGAACTGCATTATCATTCCACCTGATTCGATACCGAAGGACGAGATGGATCTAGAAGTTAAGAGAGCTTCAGTGTCGGCGAGGCATAGAAGAAACGGGATTAAGACTCACTGGAACTGCAGGCCAGACACCCTCTCTAATTCTTCGACGATTCGTCCGGCTCGCTGCCATGTCTCTTCGATCCCCTTCGGTCCCGGCATAAGCTCCTTCGGGGCGATAATGGAGTATTCTCCCTCGAAGGAGAATGATACGGGTCGCACGTCAGCATCCACCTTCTCCTGGCTGCCGGCTTCATCCGGGCCTCCTTCGCGTGATCCGCTGACCACAGGGCGTTGTCCCTCCAGTCTCGGTTCTCCAGAGGCACTTGAATGAACGACATTGCTCTTGTTGTTGACATCAGCAGCAGGTTTCGCTTGTAGCTGTCGCCACATCACGAAGGCATCCATGAAGTCTCTCAAACGTCCCGTGAACGACGCGACAAGTGGGGCGAAATGCTGATATTCTGGATAGGCGGGAGTATGCGAAAACGTCCGTAAAGGCAAGCGAACTGCGTGTGTACGTTGTATCTTCGTCTTCGTCTTCGATGGCGACACGGATGTGGATTGCTGGTTGGCGGTCGATACCGACAAAGAAAGCATATGCTCCCTATGACTGGACTGTCTCTTCAAGTTCCGCTTTCGTTGATAGTCACGTAGGTGCACGCGGCACGGTTTGCAAAGTTTGTACTTGTACTCTGCGGGATCAGGGAGAGCGTTTCGGCAGGACCGTATGGCACATAACCTCGTGGAGTCGGGCGGCAGACTGAGACCAGGCGTATTGGAGGCTTTGCGAGACGAGAGGGATGGAATGCGGATCTTCATCCCTGATAACACACGCGGTTCCTGACGAATTGCGAATGAGCGGGTTACAGAAAAATGCGTTGAAGAGAGCCTACTGTTTCGGTGTCGCTGCCGTTGTCGTCTTCGTCCCCGGAGGATAGGAGCTCTGTGAGATCGCTATCCCAGCCCATAAGCTCACTGGTCTTCTTCGCGTCCCTTTGCGCCTGTGCAGTGGTCAATGAATCGGACTTCCGTCGCTTCTCCGCGTGGGACTGGATCTCTCCCTCGCTAGGAAGCTTTCGTTTGAAGCGAATGACGTGAGGAGTCTTCGACCCTGATCTGGCTGGTGTTGGTGTATTCTCAGCGAGTTGTCCTGCATCGAAAATGCTCGCAGGGGGTGTGGCCTTCGGGACCATGTTATGTGCCTGGCCATTGATGCGCTCGAGACTCAAGACTCGTAATTTAGGATCAACAGTATCATGCAAATGTGATGTTGACGGATGTTCCGCGGATTGCCATGCAGGTGATTGACCATGCTCCAGCGGTAGACGGGGGAGCACAATCTGACCAACATGGGAAGTAGATGTCGACATCCCGGCATCGTCTTGAAATTGGCTGAACGACTGCAACGATTCCATCAGAGACGCGAACCATGACTGAGATGATGAAGCGCACCTCTGCAGTCGTCACATTAAAAGACTGCACTGAGTATGCAGTGTTTCCACAGCCAGGAGCTGACTGCTTGACTATTGGCGGTTCTGTCGAATCGACACATGTGGTATCTTTCTTCTTTACCTGTCACGCGAGCACCTCAATATCATTTTAATCAGCATCGAAAGCGCAGATAGTACCTTCTTGACAAGCGAGGTGACACCCACTTCAGAGGCGTCGAGTGAATGCGACCTTTCCGGGACATGCTTAAACGGCTTCGAGGGGGACGTGCTAGGGCTTGAAGCGTGTAGAGGATGTCCCTCTGTCAGGCACTTTGCACAGGCTGCGGCAGAAGCATCCGCTAAGATTACACCCGCACATCCGTGACGCCAGCGTCTGCACAGCCTACTGGCGGGAGGGGGTATGCCAGGAGCAGGAGCAGGAGCAGGAGCAGGCAGCAGCGCAGCATGAGTGGGGAATTTCTGCACCTATAGCGTCTAATTGGGTTGATGTCTTCGTAAACAGAGCGGAATATGCTCACATTGTGCGCATTGCTACTTTTGATGAGTTCTCCATTAGCGTTGAAATGTGGCATAGTTCTCGGTGCTTCTCCCTTCTCGACGTGATTATCCTGCGACGGGACTTTGAAAAGGAGGGATGCGAGGCCTTTCGCGGGCCCTCCATTAGCGTTGAAATGTGACATGGCTCTCGGAGCGTCTTCTTTCTTGAAGTGGTTCTCCTGCGACGGGATGATCAAAGGGGGGGATGTAAGGTCATTCGTGGAGCCCCCGTTCTTAAGGCATCTGACGCAGAACTGAAGGTTTGCCATGTCCTTCGGATGTACGGTTATCGTGCATGCGGCGCAATGAACCTGATGCACTGGGTGCGGCGACGGTATCTGGCAGCAAGAAATCAGCAAACTTTCGCGCTCAAAATAGAAGCACATAATTGGATCGAAATTTCGCGCGTCGGTAACGCGTTTATGAATAGATTGCACACACTCTGAACATTGTAAGACAGGCTGAGCACTCACCGGAACATGGGTTGCCTGAGACAAAGGGGCGGCGGGTATCAGCACCGCACCTTTGGGACGTGGAGGCCCGGCTGGCCCATATCTTGGGCGACAGTGGCTACACACATCCCATTTCCAATCTCTCCGCATAGCTCTCGAGCATGAAGAGCACCATTTCAAGTCCACTACGCTTAGTGTGGATGGATGGTTGTTCGGTCCGTCCGAAAATGGATCCGGCATGTAGATAGCTGGAATTTCAATCGATTGGGTACCTTGGCCAGAAGCTGCAGAGTTCAAGCAGCCATAAATCACAGGAAGTTAGCCAGAGCTGCAATGGATGAGCAGTCGCCGCCGTCGTTGAGAGGGAAAATGGGGGCTGCACAAATTAGCGGCGTCTATACCCAACGCGATCACCACCTTTTTTACATTAGGATTCATTATGCATTATGTACAACGGCGCTCAAAATCGATAATAAGTATTAATCATTGCCACCCAACCCGGGTCTTCGACCTCCTTTCTCTATCGCATCTCCTTTATGCATGCAGCTAACCCACCCCCAGTCACCTCCAACAACATCTTGAACAGCAACGTGCTCAAGATCGCCAACGGCTTCCTCAACTCTTAGCTCGAATGACGGTTGCTCCCTTTATCACCGCTTCCAACATCCTGAACGGGAAACAACGTCAAGGTTCTCAACCATGTCCGAATCCTCCGCGACGGTATCAATGTGGAGATCCCATCATCGTATCACCAATATCCTAAACTGCAACAACATCAGCATCGCGAACGACCTCCTCAGCCACCTCGCGAATAAGCATAAGTGCACTGTTGCCAAGCTCGGTGTTACCGTGTCAGCCCTCCTCGCTGCCAAGCCAAGCAACGCTGCCACCTTGTTAACCACCCTGAGGGACAGCATTTCCACTATGACGGCGCGCGCCACTATCAAGGCGCCTGGTGAGTAGCTTCCCTTCTATTGCATGGAATTCTCGTTTATAACTACGCTGTGCAGTTGACATCTCCGACGTTGCTAACTACGCCACGGTCGACATCCAGCTGCAGAAGGGAATTGCCAACCCCCAAGCGCGATGGCCTAACTTGAGGTACGGACATCGGGAACGGCAACTCAGTGAACATCCCAAAGATATTTTCAGTATCAAGCGGGACGTCGCGAACCCATTCACTGGTAATGACCTAGGTGTAATCGAATTGGACTTGCCAGCCACCGGAACACACATACATAAGGCCGAATATTGCTGTACATACATCGCCGCAGGCGGCAGGTGGTAGAGATTTGGAAAACATTGAAAATGCGATTGAAAAGAGGGGGAGAGTCCACAAGAGAGGCTCACTCAACGCGACGAACGCGAAGGGGGAGGCGACACCCTTCCTCCCCAGCAACCTTCGGCCTTGGGAGAATCCCCCTGCCCAGGTCGAACTCGGTGTCCGGGCCATCAGGGAGTTCAAAAGTGTAGTTGCGAATCAACACGCTGAGCACGGCCTATCGCAAATCATCATACCTCAGATGCGAGCGCTTGCGAATCAAAATACAAAATAACCGACCTTGAACTCAGTCAGCGCGAAGCTCTTGCCCAAGCACGCCCTTGGCCCATCAGCGAACGTGAGCAGGTGGCGGTGGCCTTGTATCTCCTGGGCTTTAGCAGGGAGCCCAGCCTCGTCCAACCACCGTTCCGGTTTGTACTCTTTGGCGTCTACACCCCATATGTTATCGGAGCGGTTGATCATGCGGATGGGGACTTGGACAGCTTGACCCGCGGCAATGGAGATGCGGTCGACAGTCTGCCCGTTGATGGTTTTAATCGGCGCGCTGAGCGGAATAATATCGTCTACGGTGCTCTGGAAATTTGAGGTAAATCGGTCAGCAGCTGGTAAATATTAATATTTAATGACGACTGACAACGCGGGTGGTGAACCAGAGCGGGGCGTGCAGTCTCAGTGTTTCGTGTACGACGGCGTCCAAATACGGGAGGCTATTAGCGCTGTTGAGCTGGTCATATGTAGGATCGCCACCGCCGCCGAAGACGGTGAGCAACTCATTACGCAATTTTTGTTGCAATCCCTGTTTTTTGGCCAGTTCGAGGAGCGTCCACTGCAGGGGGGTGATTTAAGGAGGGCATAAGTTCGAAAGACGAGAGGTACATACTGTGAGGCTGACTAGTCCGATGAAAATTATCGATTAGATATAGGCAGGGGAGAGAGAAAATTTAAGACAAACTTGACGTCGTTTCGTACCCTGCACAATCAACAATAAGATATGAGAAGAAAATTGATTTGATAGCTCAACTCACCCGCTAATATAAGGACTTTCACCTGAGCAATGGCTTCTTCATCAGAGATATTTAATTCCGAACTTTCGTCTGACGCCTTGACTACGGGGGGGTGATCATTAGTTGCGTGCAGCATAGCAACACGACAGACTCACTCAAAATGCCGATGACCGACTTGTCCCCCTTGCTTCCGACAGCCACGCTGTTGTCCTTTCTCGTCTTCTCCAAAAGCGACCTCGAAACTCTTTGTGTAGTCTGCGCAAACCCCTGAATAAGCCTGTTCCTGGCAGTGGGGAGCCTCCCAACGACAGGAAAGACAGCGCTCAGAACAAAAACTAACATCTGCACGAAAGAGGGCTTGTGGCGGCCGAAGTCGTCGAATATGTCTGCGATATCTGATTGCTTGCCTTCGAGGGTGCCAAAGTCGTGGGAGAAACCAGCGATGCCGACGCTGTCGAGGCTGAATAAAGATGAGCACCAATAAAGAAAAATAGTGAGCAATATTATACGCACGAAACTTTGTTCATCCTTTGTGACCCAAAGGTTAGATAGTTAATATTGCATATGCACGGGTGGCTCTCACCAGGCTTGCACATCAATAACCGCCTCGCCACTCTGCTCTAAGAGACCATCCCAGGCGTCTCTTATTTTATAAGCTGAGTCCGTGAATAAAGGGCTTAAATTGCGGATAGCAGAGTTGCTGAACGCCGGCGTCAACATCTTCCGCTGTCTGATCCGCTATCACAGTTAGTAGATGAAGATTGCTGTGATACTGGCGGCTGAACCTACCGTTTGTGGTTGTCATGTTCCGCCCATATCACTCCCTTTCCAACCTACGGCGGCCGCAGTTCAGTCGATATGTTGAGCAAATGAAGTCGGAACGCACCAGCATTTCGAAGAAGAGCCTCATGAAACCTGTTTGGATGTACCCGTACGTGTCATTGGAGTAGATATGCGAGATCGCTTTAGGGTCAGTGATCACCAGCTCGCTGCTGCCCAAGGCAGTTGGTATGTAGAACGTGGGTCCATGTTCCTCAGCCCACTTCTCGAGTATCAGGCTCCCGTCTTTCGAGGCAGCCAGGTACTTGGAAACACCAAAAAAGAAGCTCGGCCTGGTAGGTCCGCCCAGAGGCGTAGTCTTGCTGCGTCTGCGCGCTGATTTGAACACCTGTGAGATAGCCCAGATCGCACCGAGGAAAACAGCAAGATTGACAAAGATTGGGTGGATTGTGGGTGCCATCGATTGTTGGCAATACCTAGGTATTACTGCGCGCTTTATCAAGACAATTCATTGCCTCTGATTCCGGAGCCGCACGGCAGAGGATACTACGCATTGCCCTGCATTGCCCCACGACGGCGGCCGGTGAGGATGCTTCTGCATTGAAACAGCGGCGTCTATACCAACGCTATCGTCACCCTTTTTACGTAATAATGCCACGGCCATGTAACCCTTTTCACGGCTGCGCTCTTTATCTGATAATCAAGGGGATTCATTTGTGTCTGAGTCCGGAGCCGCCTCAGAGGATACGCGTTGCCCAGGCTCGACGGCCGGGGCCTGAGACAAGGATGCCGGCGTACTGATAGCACGAATCTTAGCGGTATTACACCCAAACCATCGCCAGGCCCCTGGAAACTCCCACATATGTCTCTCCGTTCGGTGGCGCTGCTTGCGATGGCGATTATTTTTCCTCAATTTTACCTCTAGTGGACGTGTTTGAGGTATACGGAGACTTTGAATGAGCCAAGTTTATATGAATTTGGAATGTAGCGAGGAAAGTGGGAGATTACTGAAAAAAAATAACGATTTGTGGCGCGGAGAGACATACAGTCGATATTCTCATAATGCATAACGTCGGGACCCGGGTCAGCCTATGCATTATGAGCATATATGCGACACAATATATGTCACATTGCGTGACATCGAGTGACATATGTGACTCCCGCCAAATCTGTCACGCCACTCAGTGCATACAAACAGCCCGTAGGCATATATTATAGTACTTACGACATAGTAATGTCTAATGTTGATGGCGGACCTGGCCTTTTGGCTCAATGGTGGGGGTGATACAAGAAAAGGATTCAAAATTGTTTAAATATGTTACCAAATTTGCCCTGTTGGCCACATGTGGCGCCTGCAATGACGCAAAATTACTATATATGGCATATCTTGTCGTGCATATGGGTCAAAATCACTATGCATTATGCGAAATGAGATTTTGTGCATAATTTGGCTGGCACGGTGTTGGTTCCCGGCCCAAGCCATGCATTATGAGCATATATGCATTATCACCTTATGCATTATGAGAATATCGACTGTATGTGGGAGTTTCCAGAGGCCTCCATCGCCACCATGCAACCTTCAATGGCCACTGGATATTGCCACAGGATGTATTTTGCGCAAGCAGATTGCGTCACAAACAATATGTACTGAATATAATATGGTATAATCTCCTGCATAGTGCATACCACGAGACTTGGATGATCCTAAGACGCCAGCTTATGCACATGTGGGTGCCGAATATTATTATCACGGTACGCCGAAGGAAAGCACAGGAGTACATTTTGAAAGCAAGAATAAGTTAACAAAAAGGCTCACTCGACACGACGAACGCGAAGGGGGAGGCAGCATCCATCCTCCCCAGCAACCTTCGGCCTCGGGAGAATCCCCCTGCCCATGTCGAACTTGGTGTCCGGACCATCGCGCAATTCAAAAGTGTAGTAGCGAATCAACACGCTGAGTACGGCCTATCATAGATCATCAGATTCAGATGTGAGCAACACTTGTAGATTCAAAATAAAACAACCGACCTTAAACTCGGTCAACGCGAAGCTCTTGCCCAAGCACGTCCTCGGCCCATCGGAGAACGTGAGTAGATGGCGGTGGCCCTGTATCTCCTGGGCTTTAGCAGGGAGCCCAGCCTCGTCCAACCACCGTTCCGGCATGTACTCTTTGGCGTCCGCACCCCAGATGTTATCGGAGCGATTGATCGTGCGAATTGGGACTTGGACCGCTTGGCCCGCGGCGACGCAGATGCGGTCGATTGTCTGTCCATTGGAGCCCTTTATCGGCACACTGAGCGGGATAACGTCGTCAACAGTGCTCTGTAAATGCGGGGGCGACGGGTCGGTCAGCGGCTGGCAGATAATTATATTGTTGATGAGCGGGAAGACTGACAACACGGGCGCTCTGCCAGAGCGGGGCGTGCAGTCTCAGTGTTTCGTGTACGACGGCATCTAAATATGGGAGGCCGTTGTTGAGCTGTTCGTATGTAGGGTCACTGCCACCGCCGAAATTGGTGAGTAGCTCGTCGCGCAATCTTTGTTGCAACTCCGGTTTCTTGGCCAGTTCGAGGAGCGTCCACTGCAGGGGGGCAACTTAAGCAGGACATAAGCTTGAAATACGAGAGATACATACTGTGAGGCTGACTGATGCGATATAAGTAGTTGATTAGATATAGACAAGGGGAAGAAGAAAAATCAAGACGAACTTGACGTTGTTTCATATCCTGCGGAGCCAATGATAAGTTGCACGAAAAAAATTCGAATCGAACCAATTCAACTTACCCGCTAATATAAGGACTTTCACCTGAGCAATGGCTTCTTCATCAGAAATAGCTACTGAGCTCTCGTCCGACGCCTTGACTACACACGAATGTTCTTCAGTAACGTTCAGCATCGAACCACGATGGACCCACTCAAAATGCCGATGACCGACTTGTCCCCCTTGCTTCCGCCAGCCAAGCTGTTATGCTTTCTCGTCCTCTCCAAAAGCGACCTCGAAATACTCTCTGCGGTTCGTGCAAACCCCATAACCAGCTTGTTCTTAGCGGTGGGGAGCCTCCAAACGACAGGGAAGGCGGCACTCAGAATAAAGACTATCATCTGCGCGAAAGAGGGCTTGTGGCGGCCGAAGTCGTCGAATATGTCTGCGATGTCTGATTGCTTGCCTTCGAGGGTGCCAAAGTCGTGGGAGAAACCAGCGATACCAACGCTGTCGAGGCTGAATAAAGCTTAGCGCCAATGAAGAGGGATAGTGAGCAACGTTCTACGCACGAGACTTTGTTCATCCTTTGTAATCCAGAGGTGGGATGTTTAGTATGGTATAGAGGTGGCTGCATGGGTGACTCTCACCAGGATTGCACGTCAATGACTGCCTCGCCACTCTGCTCTAAGAGACCATCCCAGGCGTCTCTTATTTTATAAGCCGAGTCTGTGAATAAAGGAGTCAAATTGCGGATGGCAGAGTTACTGAATGCCGGCGTTAACATCTTTCGCTGCCTGATCCGCCATTATAGTTAGTAGATGAAGATTCCTGTGATACTGGCGGCTGAACCTACCGTTTGTGGTTGTCATGTTCCGCCCATATCACCCCCTTTCCAACCTACGACGGCCGCAGTTCAGTTGATGTATCAAACAAATGACTTCGCAACGTACCAGCATCTCGATGAAGAGGTGCGCGAAACCCGTTTGGACGTACCCGTACGTGTCATTGGAGTAGATGTGCGAGATCGCTTTAGGGTCAGTAAGAACCAGCTCACTGCGACCCAGGGCTATTGGTATGTAGTATGCGGGCCCATACTCTTCGGCCCACTTCTCGAGGATTGTGCTTCCGTCTTTCGAGGCAACCAGAGACCTCGAAACACCGAAGAAGAAGCTCGGCCTGGGCGGTCCGCCCAGAGGCGTGGTTTTGCTGCGTCTGCGCACTGATTTGAACACCTGCGATATAGCCCAGACCGCACCGAGGAGAACAGCAAGACTGATAAAGGTTGGGTGGATTGTGGGTGCCATCGATCACTGGGGACACCACGGCAACACTGCGCTGTTTAAGTATCAAGGGAATTGATTGAGACCGCAGCCGTCGCTGTCCTGCCAGTGGGTTGACCGGGACCTGACTCGGAGACAAGAATCACAGGTGGCAATCGCGAGTGACACTTCTCGGCCGGCGCCACTGCCACATGCCTGTCCCAGGTGTGCCCCTGAGAGTCAGACGAGGATCAATCGAAGCCTGAAGGTGACACTTCTCGGCCGGTGCCTGTGACATGCCACATTATCTAAGCTCTATGCCCCGACGGCTTGTCTCATTCCGGGTGGCGAGGTTGTCTCACATTCAGACGTTGTGGGTTGCTGTCAGAACAATCACTCTCTATGACGGACATGAGTGCTGGTTCTAAGCCATATAAACAACAGCCATAGAAACTACAAAGCCAACGCACTCAAAAGAGCACCTATATCACTGGTCCCATCCTCCTTCAAAACACCCAAAGTCGTCGCCGAACGCCATACATGATCAAAATACTCTCCAGCGCCGCTGGCAAATAAAACGCGCGCCAGCGCAGCATGTAGCCTCAAAATTTTGGGGTCGGGCAAGGGAATGTCTGAATTTGAGTGGTTCACGAACGTCACACGCTTGTTGGAGAATGCGAAATTCGTCATGTATGTCATGATTCGGTATTTGTGGGGCTCGTCCTGCGAATGATTCCAGTCAGAGAAAGGCCCGAGATGGCTGATCAGAGGATCGGGGACCTACAGTTGACTGAAACCACCACGTAAAGTGCTTGAACGTGTGGATGAGGTCTATGCGGAGAAGAAACGTATTCGCAGGGCCAGCGGTTAGATCTTGCAAGTCGATTGACCCCCATCTTCGAATGAGATCCCACGATTTAGCAGACTATGCGACGTTGAGCATTGGCTGCATAGGATGAACAAGAACTTGGTCTACCAGCTCTTCCTTCTTGGCTTCATTCTCATCTTCGGCAAAAGCATGCAGTACACTGGGTAGGATGCTGGTCGCGATGGCCGGCAAAGTTGATGCGCCAGATTTACGTTGCCCAGACAGCGAGCAATTATGATCATCTCGGTCCTCGACCTGATCATCGAATCAGTAGGTGCGCAATCCGCGATGATCTACAGAATGCAGACTCACCAACTTATGCATCACCTCCGTATCACCGTGCACGGGTCTCCTGAAGCTAGTGGCATTGCGCCCATCGTCACTAGTCGGCGTGTCCCCCTCAGATGCCCCGTCGCCCTTGTGCAGCGCCGCGGCTTTGACTGCAGTTCTGTCTCAGTCAGTCATCGCGATTCGAGCCTCGACACCGATCGTGCCTGTGACAGCCGTGACTCACAGGGGAACAGCAGATTCTCCAACCACATCTGCGCAGCCTCCACGAGCTTCCCCCCATCGCCCTGAGCAGCCAAAACGACAGACGCCGTATGCCGCCGGCCCTCGTCCCCGACCGCATGTTCCAGCAGTGCCAGCAGGAGCTGGTCTACGGCTATTGTTTTTTTGATCTTACGCCCTTTCGTGCCAATGGTCACGGCCTTCATGGCATCCTTGACCAGGGCATCAGTGGTTTGGGCAGAGGCGAAGATTTTCTCGGGAGACAACATTGTGATTGTGGTGGGCGCTGGTGACAGTGAAGTGACAGTGAAGTGTAGCACTTGGTGTTACGTGTTTTAGCGTCTAGTGAACGTGCACGCGAGGCATTTCATGTAAAAAGCGCGCTATTAGGATCGCGGAAATGCAAAACTCGCCGAGTGCAGGATTGGTGGGTGGGAGGGGACATTTATTGATGGTCATGGTCGAGGTGCAAGGTGTCGTAGATGCCGGCATCTAAGTTTCATTGGATTATGCGGGTACGGGCGATCAATAATGATATGTTTCAACTTCCTTCACTTGAACTCGCTATAACTAGATGCTGGTTGGCTATAGTTAGGTCTTCAAATCACTGGTATTGACAATGTCCCCTCCCATATCTTCAAAGCTTCAGCGTCAACTTTAATGTTGTTTAAATGTATTTACGCCGTCGGGGGACTCGCTGAGCCATGTTAAAGTGGATTGCTGCAATCCCCAACGAATAACACAATCTGAATCCGCCCTCGTTCGTCTGTGAAGGTTCTCGGGGCAAGGCCTGACGTGAGGCTTCATTAAACCACTCCTCACGGGATTTGCTACGGATTTCAACTTAATTTGCCACCTGATTCCAGTATCCCAGTATCGGCAGTGGGTACAGCTCGTAAATCAGTACAATACAATATGCATACGTCTAGTTTGCGTCTAGTTGAAATCCATATTATGATACCTGCACATCGCCCGAGGGCTCTTTATTTATGCGTGGGTCCGTCTGTAGTGCAGCAGCAATTTTGGTGGTCGTCAGCCCCGATGGGCCCTCCATCATGCCTAGCGCAACGCCACGGAATATGTGGCACGCCATGATGTTCGTGAAGGCCAAGTATCCGGGGGTGAGCAGGTAGTGGGATGCAGCGGGTACAGTGGGGGAAAACATCACCACGAGGCTAATGATGAAGAAGATAATTGAGGCGCTGGTTGACAGAGGCAAGGTTAGACGTGTTGCATGTAATGAGACATAGATAAAGCATGGCGCGTACAGGTAATACGTTTGCCCGCTTTTCATGAGCGATCTTGAGAGGCTGTATAAGCCCTTGCCTTGAAAGATTGACTGGGCCCGCGCGCGCCACGTCCTTTCGGTCGCCGCATCCGCGGTGAGGCGGAACGATATTGCGAGGAACACGAGCGTGTCATTTATGCATGTGACGATGCTTGGGAGGGCGAGGTATTCTCTGCTCGTTGCGATGCAGTGTTGGGTGTTTAAGATGTGTACTGGACGTATGTATAATGAGGTGTGTGCAGTGGATAGGTAGTAAGACGAACCTGCGCGAAGACAAGACGCTTGAAGGATGGCAAGGCCAGCTGTGACGAGCCAGAGTGCGCCAAATATAACGGTGATGGCCGTCGATTGGAGGTAGACGGCACGCACGCGTTGGAGGAACAGGAAGGATGTCGATAGCATCACCACGGTCGAGCATGTACCGAGCGCTTCCACCAGCGCTTGGCAATCCGATATCGGCGCCACTGTGGAGGCGCGTTGTAGATATCAGCAGTTGCCCGATGGATAAGTAAGGGGACGCGATTTACAGACATAGAGCGCACTGGTGAGGACAAGGCCAAGTGCTCCGATGCTGCAGGATACAAAGCGCATTTGTTAGTTCGCTCTTGGGATGCCAGTGGATGGGAAGGACATACCGCGAGACCAAGTAGAGAGCGTTGGATGGCGTCATGCCCGATTTTGATAGAATTTCACACTCCTCAGATATAGAGAGAAGCCAGTCATATACATATGCCTGGAGGGAGGTGCACGTAAGCGAATCATACCTGGAGGCCCAAGTCGCGAGCTGCACGGATAAGGACGTACCACCAAACACGATGTAAACATGTAGCGCGAGAGCCGATGTGGGACGTGCTCGTCCGCAGGCAGATATCTCAGCGGATGACCAGGCGCGTCCATGAGCAGGCCGTTGGACTCCTGTGTAGAGTAGGTAGCAAGCGGGATGGGGTAAAGTGTATCGCTGGAAGGTGTGAAATATGTTCATTAAAACTGCCCATGTGGCAGTGGCACTGGTCGGACAAGCTTGACAATTGCCATCAGTGGACCATGCTTTATGACGGAGGGCATCATGCATCAGCGGTCAAGGTAAGTATCTTGACAGCGACAGTGACAGGACTTGAAGCTTGAAGGGCCGATGACCTGAATAATTAGCTCAAATTTTTTTTTTGAAATCATTGTTTAACCTCCAGTTGGGGAGGTTCCTGGTAGAGGACCATTACAATTAGCACAATTATGGGCTTTGTCTGTCGGAAGTATCTTGCTCGTGTACCCTCGTGTACCGTGCCTGAAAGTGTTTGCCCGCGAAAATGGCGTCCCCAACCCCTTTCTGGCCCCGCCACTATCATTACTATTAAGCAGCCTCAGAAATACCTTGTATGACATACTACGCGAGCGACATGCCGTATGGGCGCGCGAGGCATTTCAGTTGGGGGATGCTTGAGGTTCAGAATGCACATATTTAGTAAGTGCTGGCATCTGGGAAAAGAGAGATGCCTAGTCCCTCGAAGACGCAAGACTAGGCAATCTAGATCCAGATTTGTTGATGTCACAGATTTCAGTTCCAAAATTTCCTACCAGAATTATTGAGCTTATCAGGGGAGTTGGGACGTCACCACGACTGGATAAGATGGGTGGAGGACAAGCGGAGGAGGGGGATGCCGGGTGACACAGCCGAGGTCATTATAATTTACTCCCACGTCAATTTATTTATATTTCGACATCTTGCTGTCAGTAGCAAAGTTCCTCACACCCACTAGTACTTTCTTTCAAGTTTCGACCACTCAGAGGCTATTATCGGTCTAAAATTCCCTCGTGGGAGACAGATGATTGTAGAATGAATGGAGAAGTGCTGACAGCCCTGAACTGCAATTTGCGCTAGGAGTTTACGGAGAAATAAACATGTATCGATGCACGCTCATCCAGCGTTTTGACTTTCGGTCCCGTTCCTCCATGTTGGGCGCGTCGCCCTTGCAAATTCGGGCGAACCTTTCCCGGTTATCAACGATGCATGCAGTCGTGAGCTTACTGCCGGCCACTGCCAACACTGGTCTTTGGCTGTTATCTACTCGTATGTCCAAAGAGGTTTTAATTCTGATGCCTTCTCCTCCATCTTATTACTGAATGTTAATCGCAATCGGCCTGCGCTAGAATGGTCATGTGCGGTAGCCTCCCGAGGGCACACATACAATTTTGGTCGAACCTGCGTAAACTCCGGATATCCTTAACGTGCGGCTTCCTAGCCACGAAGAGCTTCTATACTTGCTAGTACACCTCCTAGCTTCAAAATTTTGCTTATCTCTGATACACGATACCATCCACACTCTTGCGCTACCTTCCCAGAATCCCGCCAAGTCTGCTTGAAGGCGGCCCTGGAGATGACTGCGACCGCCACCATCCAGGCGCGCGAATTCTTCCTCATCCACTTCGGGCGTACACGTTTCGACCCCGAGGCACTTCCGAAGTTCCATAACCACCCCGGCCACCAGGCGCTGTGCGACGATCTGCGGGCGGTGATGGATAAAGCTGCACGTGCGTGTTCCTTATCACCCCATTGGTGCTCGTGGGATCGCTGACGGGGAACCTCAGCGCTGGGGGAGGTACGCACCGAGGACGAGCTGACGCGGTTTAGAAGGGACGTGCTCGGTGAAATATGCCAGTGCCGCACTATCTCCCTCCCTCCCATGACCCCTTCTTAGACTCGGAGAATCATCACGCAGCGATAACCCCGTCAGAAGCACGTGTATCCCAGCTGCACGTCCTCCTCGTCGCGCTCGCCTCCGTCCTCGGCCTCCTCCTCGTGCACACCGCCCTCGCCGGCCCTCACATACCGGCCCTCACCAAGGCGCTCTACTTTCCGCTCTGACTGTACGCGTCCACACCCACCCTGATGTTGGTGTATATGCGTTTCGTCGCGCTCCGCCGCACGTATTCACGCGAGCTAGGGGCGCTAGGGAAGCTGAGGCGCGCGACGATGGGAGAGGCACTGGAGATGTCGAGCGGGTTTGGGTGGCACGCGCTGGGGGTGCGGTTGGTGGCGGTTGGTTGCGTGACGGGGGTCCTCCGGTGGTTGGAGAGCCAGGATGCGGAGGGAGAGGTGGTGAGGGCCGGGCTGTAACCTAACTGGATCAATATTACAAGACTCGGAGTGTATGCAGAAATGTCGTTTCTCCTTTTATTGCTAGACTCCAAGGGCCATCCTAGTTGTTGCGTCTCTCGAAGCTGCTGCCCTCAAATTTTCAAGTCCAGAAATGCATCGCCGAAGAATAACATTTGATATGATATCGCCGCGCTGCATGCGTTAATATGGATGCAGAGGAGGGGAGTCTGATCTACTAGAGTAGAGCAGGGGCCTAGATGGTCGATACAAATCAGACCAAGAGCCCTCGAGCTTCCGTTCCCAGCGAGCAGTCCATCCACCACGCCCGGTACTCGCACTCCGCCGGGTCGGTCGTCGTCTTTCTTTCCCTTGTAAATGGTTACAGAGCTCTGGTGGGGGGCTACGCGACGCGATGGGGTGCGTGTATTTCCAGCGCGGCTTGAATCCTCTCCGTGTTCCAAGTGGTCGGATTGTCATCCATGAGCGCGGTACCGCGGAATATCTTGCATGCCATGATGTTCGTGAAGGCGATGTACGTGTTGACGAGGGCGTAGTGCATGACGGGGGGGACAAGCGGGGACTTTATCATTATCAAGTTGACAAAGAAGAAGAGGATGATGGCGCTGGTTCGACAGGGATGAGAACTTGGAGAACGGAAGCGTGGATCACTTGGAGCGCTTACGTATAATAGAGCTGCCCTGTCTTCATGAGTGACCTTGACAGGTGGTAGAGGCCTTTGCCTTTTATTATGGACAGAGCCCACGAGCGCCATGTTAGTTCCGTCGCCGAGTTGGAGGCTAAACGGTAGGATATCGCCAGGAAGATCAAGCTATCGTTCACAAATGATGAGATGCTCTGTAAGGAGAAATATGTGGTGTCTGTACTTGTACAGAATTGCGTCCCCGGGACATGCGCTAGATAAAACGGCACGTTAGTTATTGTGTACAACGATGTCGGGTTGCCACTGACCAACGTGTGTACTAGCGTTAGCAAGTATTACAAGGGCTATCATGGTAAGCCAGAGGCCGCCGAATACGATCGTTATGGGTCTGGACTGAAGGTAGACGGCGCGAACCCGGAGGAGAAAGAGGTATGATGTGGTTGCGATCGACATGGTGCTGAAAACTCCAGTTGCGATGAAAATTGCTACACAATCCCCCACGGGTGCCACTGAATGCATTCGGTTGGAGGTTTACTCACTCTCAAGCGAAAGGGGGAACTCACAGATGATCACGCCGGTGATGACGATATGGAGACATTCGCTAAGGCTGAAGTTTTCAATGAGCCGATCAACCTACATAGCGGAGGAAACACCCGGTACACACCGTGACGCAAAGTAGATCGCGATAGGCCAGGTCAGTCCACGTTTCGAGACGAGTTCGACCTCTTCCGGTGCAGACAAGAGCCAGTCGTATGCATACGCCTAATAGAGTTGATAAGTACACACACGAGGCGATTTTTGACTTGAAGATAGGAGCACTGACGACAAAACTTGCGGTGAAGATGTAAGCCTCTTGCCGAGCAGCGAAGAGCTCGGCCTCTACAGCAGGAGGAATTGACGAGGTCATGCTCTGAGCCTCTTTGGATAGTGCAAGGTCAGAGCTGAGCGACACAAGGCACCATTCTCGACATTAATGGCTTAAAGTTATAGAGGTCATGATCATCGAAAGCAAGGGCCATCATATATCAGCGGAGTACCGGTACTTACAGCGTGTTTCAAGAGAAGTTCCGGATCGGATGGGCTAGTAGACTTAGGCAGGTCAAGTCACCCCGGTGCGGGGCCCGGGCCGATCGTGGCTCATGCCGGCTTGACATCGATCATCATGGAAGTTGAACGCAGTAAGTATTAGCAGGTACATTGACACAGGGGGTTAGGAGAGGATCTGCGTAGGAGGTACTAGAGCGAATGAGAAGGAATATACTAGTAGCAGCACCGAACCACGAAACCCCGCCTGTATCTTCACTCTACACGCTCACTGCTCAGCTCCCACTGCTCCTGCACATCGATGCTCATCTTCAAGTACACAAGTGACGCGAAGACAAGCTAAGGGAAATCCATCGCGTCACATACATGATGCACGCCGTATTACGAAGTATCTGCTAGCCGCAAAAATGGCATGATATGACCAGCATCAAGTTCGTAGATCGTACGTGCGGCTAGCAAATCCCGTGGAGGATTGTCGTCGGTAAGCAGCGTCACATCCAGCCCTTCCTTCAACAACCTCTGCAGACAAACGAGGGCGGAGGTAGACTCGACTATTTTTGTGGACACGCAGCGATCCACCCGGACATGGTTCAGCGGGGAGCGTATAGAGGTTGCGTCTGGGACAGCGCCCAAAGGCGTCCATCTTGACGCGAGCATAATTGCGAAACTGTGCAGCGATATGTCCTCGACGTATTTGGCGGGCGGCCAGCACGGCCAGCGCATAGTCAACGAGCGCAGATCCGGAGCCAGACGGAGATTGTGCTGAAATGCGAGGCATTCCGCCATCGCTTCCCATTCGTACGCCCATCGGAACGTGACGGACAGCTCTTGCAAGGCCGGCAAGAGCTCCATGAGCTCCACAAATTTAGATGTTTCAAACATCCCGATTTGCAAGGAGGACAGTGTGCATGCAGAGCGGGATATGAAGGATGCAGTCCTCCACCCCGGGTCTACTAGCCTTAGATCGCGAAGCGCAGGCAGTGCCAGACGATCCAGAAGATCATCGGTTAGAGTTGAGGAGGAGGTGGTGGCGTGCATTGTCAATATGTTTGGATGCGTGATACCGATGTTTGTGTCGAAACCGTGGCAGATGGTCACATTCAAGAATGTCACATTCGCTGCCAAAACCAGCAGACGAAGGAAGGATGGCTCGGTATCTGTTTCGATGTCTAAATGGACCAACTGGGCCCAAGGGAGTGTCACAAGATCCAGCTCAAATGGAGAGCAGTTCTCGAGCTTCAACCGCCGCAGGCGTGGTGCTACTGCGAAGAGGTCGATCAACGTATGGGATTCGACAAAGCCAAGATCAGCCGATTCCAACAAGGGCATGTTGCCTTTGATCTGCGAAGTCACATGGGGGTTCACAGCACTGAATATGCGGGTGTCGATCTCCCTCCAACGCATGCAATGAGGGATGAATGGTTCGATGGGGGCTTTGGAATGGCGTGATCTATATGAATGTGTGGTGATTGTCAGGGCGCACCGGCCAGAGCGCGATAGCCAGGCGTGGATGCAGTCCAGTTCCCGAGGAAGGAATTCGTCCCGCGGACACCGGAATAGAATGAATGTCCACAACGAGGGGGTGGACAGTGCTACGGAGCGCCAATCTCTGCACACGTGCGACGGAGATATGATGGAGGATCGCTCAGAGATGCTCGTGTATCGCAAAGGAGTGCCTTGGATCAGAATCTCTGACAGGACCTCGGGAGGGACGCGGTGGATCGGATGAGGCAGGGAAGCCATCTGGCAGTCCGACAAAGCTATGGCACAGGTTAAACTATCGTTCTGGTTTTCGTTAATTGGAATGGTATAAGACTGGAAACGCCAACATACCACAATGATTTCCTAAGGATTAATCGAGTCCAGATTGAAGACCGTTGAAAAACTGTCGCTCTGATTTTAGTTGCTCGGAATGGTAATGAAAAACGACTAAAAACGCCAGCATACCACAATGATTCTGATGTCCTGATCAATCAAGTCCAGCAGCTGCGCTATATGACTACGCACGGTGCCCAATTTCGCTTCGGAAAGATATGGATGACGAGGTTTTTGGGTGACAAGATCTACATCTCCGGTGCAAGAAATGGTACAGACACCGATACTGGGTCATCGACTTTACTTCACAGTTGGCCTCGACAGCTTGAAGAATAACGTTGAAGGAACTTGAAATATCATAATCCATTGCAGTATGCAGAGCGAGAATGGAGTAGGTAGAGTAGGGCAGAGTAGAGTGGATACACCGGAGTTGTCCAACCAAACAAGTCTAGTTTCCTAGTTCCCAACGAGCGCCCCAACAACCCCACCGAGCAGCCCATCCACCGCGCCCGCAGCGCACTCGAGCACCGTGTCTGCGGCTTGGTACACGCATTTAGTGGCATCTGAAAATTCAAGCACGCGCATCAATTAGCATTCGCCACCCTTGAAAACGCCAGTGATGAAGGAAGGGGAAGGGAAGGAAGGAAAGACGCACCTGGTACTGAAGAACAGACTTGCTGGAGGAAGTCAACGCTCGTCGCATCGCAGGTTGCTTGGCCGTTCCCGCCCACCAGGACGCCGATGAGCTGGCCGAGCGCGCCTTCGACGACTGAATCCGTGCACTCGAGCATGGCATCAAGCGTGTTGTAGAGGCACTCCCCTGCTTCTTCGGGAGTGATCGCGGAAGCGCAGGTGGACACGGCCGATTGGATGGCATTGGGGGTGCAGGTGGTGTCGCGTTGGAGTCGACTGGGGCCTGCGGCGGCGAGTCCGAGGAAGGAGCAGGCGAGAATGGTGGCAAATGTGAATCGCATTTCGTTGTTGTTCGGTTGAAAGAGTGACGGGGGAAGCGAGGGTGGGGGTTGCTAGAGAGCAGGTGAAAAGCAGGGGGTAGACGGTAGCAGATATGGGGGCAAGTTGAGACCTAGTGAGGGTTGCCCAAGGCTACTTTATAGGCCAAGAGGTTTGATCAGTATGTCATTCAAGTGTCAATAACATACGAATGCCTGTCATTCTGAGGATGTTAGTATCAGCTTCAAATCAGCTTAGTGCGCTCCGGTTTCACTGGGAAGCGGATGGTGCCGTAACAGGATTGTGCTTCAGTGTCACTGCTGCCAGGAGTTCAGCATGGGTATCAGAGAGTGTCAGTCACCAGGTATGATCCAGTAGATAGATTTCCGAGGAACCAGTACGAATATCCAGCGAATACTTACCGATATTGACAATTTGACATTGATTTGACATGAGGACCGCTGCAGACTTTAGCGTCGGTAGCTGTAAACCTACCGGCTTGATGCATCCGGGATACCGTGACGGCAACGCTCGCACTTGTGTTCAACTTGTGTTTCAACTGTCCTAGGCTCCTTCGACGTTTTCCCTCGACCCTCGACAAGTGCTGCACTCGCTCCACCGAGTTTCTTATGAGTCTTCAGCTTTTTTGCTACATGTCACACTAGTCTATAGGAATGTACTTAGATACCTATTTGATAAGTCGGCATCACAGAGCTTTTGCATGCCCTCTCACACCATCAGGCGAGGCGAGTCTACCACGCCCGAATGGACAACCTGTGAGTATCCCTAGGTACGTGGCACCGCAAGAGAAAGATCACGACCCAGATGAGCGTATATCCCATTATCATTCTAGCCTATCGAGGCTCCATTTAGAGATAACCAGTCGTCAGAACACTCACGAACGGTATCGGGATCATCAATACAGAGACAAGCGCGAAGAGCGTGTTCCCCCACGTGTAGCCCAAAGCAGCAAACATTTGGGGAGTGAAAAGTGGGAACGAGAGACCTGCGATATTTCCTGTATATTAAATCAGCAACTGCTCAAGAGGTCATACATATGTGAGACCCACGCATGAGGCTCTGTCCCGCGGATGCCGATGATGCAAAAGGACCGTAGCTAGGCAAAAAATATCAGATACTGCATGGTGACGCGGCTGTTTTGAATAAAATACCAATCGGATCAAATAGGTAAAGGCGGCCAGATAAATGCTAAAGGCGGCCCACACAAAAACCTTGAGGAAATCAGCACCAACGAGTTCTCGGGCGTGGAAATAACGCACTGTGATCCCGATGACAAGTGCGATCCAATGTACCCGCGCAAAGGACGACCATGCGTATATAAACATCCCTATCGGAAAAAAGATCCCAGCAATGCAAGCACCATATAAGCGCGCTTCCACACCGCGCTCAGAGAAATGTTTCCTGGCTAACTTGGTCAGATACACACAATACCCGTGCATGCAAACACACTGATATAGATGCCCTTGATAGAAATTCGTCAAGAAACCGAGCAATGAGCCGACGCTGTGATGATCCCGCGTGAGTCACAATCGTCATAACGTGCCATAGATCCAACGTACGCCAGTGTCAGGAAAACCGTTCCAACTTGACCAGAGTTGAAGCCGTGCAGAGTCGTGAACAACGGGCCCATGGATTCGATCATGCAATACAAAAGGCCCCATGCGAACCCTAACCAGATCTAGAGCAGACAATATACCTAAATAAACGTTACTTCGAAGGGTAAGCAATACAGATACTCACGCTGATCTGAAGACGATAGCCTCGTGTGTCAGCAGATCTAATACTGGGTCAACAATGCGGTGCCATATTACCCGCCCTGAAATGATTGACGCACAAAGTGCGCGCGTGCAAGAAACGGCTACCAGATTGTACAGACTGGCAATCTCGTCTCACGAGAGGACGCTGCGTACAAAGCGGTCGCCACGTCGTCCTCACTGCATATTAACAGCCAGGCGAGCCAGCAGAATCGTCGAGCAACATCTCTATCATAAGCAATATTGCCACGAGATGATGCTGCGTACAAGGCGGAGCCATATTCTCCTCCCTGGACGTTAACATCGGCGCGGCGGTCGAGCAGCAGCTTGACGATCTCGATATTACCACCTCTTGACGCTGCCTGCAACGTGGAGCCACATTCCCCTCCCTGGATGTTGACATCGGCGCCACGATCGAGCAGCAGCTCAACCGCATTGCCGTGCCCTTGATACGACGCTGCCTGTAACGCGGTGCCATGTTGTCCCCCATGCATATTTACATCGGCGCCGTGGTCGAGCAAAAGCTCGATGCTCTCGATTTCGCCGTCATATGACGCTCTCTGCAGCGCAGTGCCGTCTTGGACATCGGCATCACTTGCAGCGCCGCGTTCGAGCAGTAGTTTGGCGATGGTAGTGTCATGCCGACAGAACGCCGCCTGCAAGGCGGAGTCAAATACCCCTCCCTGGATGTTGGCATCGGCGCCGTGGTCGAGCAGCAGTTTTGCCATGGCAGTGTCACCCCACCGGAGCGCTACCTGCAGCGTAGAGTCAAATCCACCTCTCTGTATGTTGGCATCGGCGCCGCGGTCGAGCAGCAACGTGGCGATCTCGAGTTTGCCTTCACATGCCGCTGCATGCAACGGGGTGCTATAAGACCCTGCTTGAACGTTTACAGCAGCGCCGTGGTCGAGCAACAGCTTTATGATCTGGATGTTGTCCTGACAAATCGCTACGTGCAAGGCAGTGCCATGGTGAACTGCCTGGATGTTGGCATCGGCGCCACGGTCGAGGAGCAGCTTTGCGATTGCAATTTGGCCTATGTGTGACACTGCCTGCAACGCGGTGCCATAGTTCCCTGCCTGGATATCGACATCGGCGCCGCGGTCGAGCAGCAGCATGGCAATCTCGAGGTTGCCTTCCCATGTCGCTACATTCAAGGCGGTGCCATATTGCCCTGCTTGGATGTTGACATCGGCGCCGCGGTCGAGGAGCAGATTTATCATTTCAATGTCGCCACGAGATGACGCTGCGTGGAACGCGGTGCCATAGTCCTCTCCCTGGATGTTGATATCTGCGCCATAGTTGAGCAATATCTTTGTGATAGCAATGTTGTCACGAGATAATGCTGCGTACAATGCGGTGCCATATTGCCCTGCTTGGATGTTGACATCTGCGCCGCGGTCGAGCAGCAGCTTGACGATCTCGATTCTGCCTTCGAGCGACGCTATCTGCAACGCGGTGCCATAAAACCCTGCCTGGATGTCAACATTGGCGCCGTGGTCGAGGAGCAAATTTATCATTTCAATGTCCCCCACAGATGACGCTGCGTGAAACGCGGTGCCATAGTCCCCTCCCTGGATGTTGACAGCGGCGCCGCGGTCGAGGAGCAGCTTTGCAATTTTGATTTGGCCTACATGTGATGCTGCCTGCAGTGCAGTGTCATAAAACCCTGTTTGGATGTTGACATCGGCGCCGCGGTCGAGCAGCAGCTTGACGATCTCGATTCTGCCTTCAAGCGACGCTGTCTGCAACGCGGTGCCATAGTACCCTGTCTGGATGTCAACACCGGCGCCGCGGTCGAGGAGCAGATTTATCATTTCGATGTCGCCACGAGATGACGCTGCGTGAAACGCAGGGCCATAGTCTCCCCGTATATTGACATCTGCGCCGCCGGAGAGCAATACTTTTGCGATAGCAATGTTGTTACGAGATAATGCTTCGTACAAGGCGGTGCCACAGTTCCCTCCCTGGATGTTGACATTGGCGCCGCGGTCAACCAATAGCTTAACAACGTCACCACGGCCTTCGCATGACGCTGCCTGCAATGCAGTGCCATAGGGTCCACCCAACGCTTGCGGATCTGCCCCAGTAGTGATGAGATGATCAACAACTGTCGTCAAACCAAGATGACAAGCATAGTATAGAGGATTAGCAACGTCCTCCCAGTCAATCAATGTGGGGTGAAACGATGAGTTCCGCGATGGCATATCTTGATGTGTTCGGCGAATCCAATTGACCATGGCGTAGCACTGCGGCGTCCAGCAAAAGAAACTCTTCCCTAGATTGTCAAGCGCAGAATTTGCAGGCTCCTCCGAAGCTCGAAAATGCAGTGGCCAATGCCGATCGGCATATGAGGCGAGCGAGAAAGAATCAAGTTGGCTTTTGGTTAGAGACTCGTGCGAATCGAAGTGCATGAGAAGCGCTAGGCATGTTTGTGCGATAATGGAGTGTGCAATTTTCGCGCTGATAAAGAAGCCTGCTTCCGCTCTCGTCCTCGCGCGATCGGATATGAGATATTCCTTCACGGAGAAATGGGCAAGCTTTACGACCCTTCGCGGTGTCCAATAAAATGAGACATCTTCGGTTTCTGTGACGAGGCCAGAGCACACAGTCAATGCGCTTCGTGGGTCACTGAACTTCAAATCAGGATCATACGAAGAACCGTCGTCCGCATCAAGATCCACCGACACAACTTCAGCCAATTCCTCAAGGCTCAAGGCGCGAGCGGAGAAAGCCAACCAGTGCAACATTTGTCGGAGCTCGCGAGGGCGACGGCTTCTAGTCAAAATGCGCTCGTAGGTCTCTTCCAGATCCCTTGGTAGTGCCTCCAACTGCTTTCGGACTTCCCGGAGGGTTAGGCATTGCTGCAGATCAGATATTTGCAGCGCGACCCATCTGAACCTATGGAAAACATCAATGACACGTGTGAGTGCAGCAAATGAACGAGTACACACATCCCATCAGCGCGCCCGCCCACAATACTCTTGACAAGGTCTCGGGTCTTCTCGTCCCAATTCATGGGGCGGAGTTGCTCATCTAGATATAACAAAATATCTTTCTGAGACTCTCCGTCGATCATAACAGATTCTGGCTATATTGTCCAGCAGGCTTCTAATATCCGGCTCCCGTCGGCTCGTGAATAAAAGGTGCAATATGTCGGAATTCCAGCTCGCCGCGGTCTGTATCCACCGAAGAAGATCGGTCCTGTCTCCGCACTCGTCCAGGGAGTCTACCATGATATATACATGATCAAACCCTTCTATCATGCACTATGAGATAACCAGTCGTCAGAACACTCACGAACGGTATCGGGATCATCAATACAGAGACAAGCGCGAAGAGCGTGTTCCCCCACGTGTAGCCCAAAGCAGCAAACATTTGGGGAGTGAAAAGTGGGAACGAGAGACCCGCGATATTTCCTGTATATTAAATCAGCAACTGCTCAAGAAGTCATACATATGTGAGACCCACGCATGAGGCTCTGTCCCGCGGATGCCGATGATGGCCAAAAGGACCGTAGCTAGACAAAAAATATCAGATACTGCATGCTGACGCGGCTGTTTTGAATAAAATACCAATCGGATAAATAGGTGAAGGCGGCCAGATAAATGGTAAAGGCGGCCCACACAAAAATCTTGAGGAAATCAGCACCAACGAAATCCTCGGGCGTGGAAATAACGCACTGTGATCCCGATGACAAGTGCGATCCAATGTACCCGCGCAAAGGACGACCATGCGTATATAAACATCCCTATCGGAAAAAAGATCCCTGCAATGCAAGCACCATATAAGCGCGCTTCCAGACCGCGCTCAGAGAAATGTTTCCTGGGTAACTTGGTTAGATACACACAATACCCATGGATGCAAACTCACTGATATAGATGCTCTTGGTAGAAATTTGTCAAGAAACCGAGCAATGAGCCGACGCTGTGGTGATCCCGCGTGAGTCACAATCGTCATAACGTGTAATAGATCCAACGTACGCCAGTGTCAGGAAAACCGTTCCAACTTGACCAGAGTTGAAGCCGTGCAGAGTCGTGAACAACGGGCCGATGGATTCGATCATACAATACAAAAGGCCCCATGCGAACCCTAACCAGATCTAAGGCAAAAAATATACCTAAATAAACGTTACTTCGAAGGGTAAGCAATACAGATACTCACGCTGATACTGAAGACGATAGGCTCGTGTGTCAGCAGATCTAATACTGGGTCAACAATGCGGTTAATTACCGGGTCTGATATGATTGACGCACAAAGTGGGCGCGTGCAAGAAACGGCTATCAGATTGTACAGACTTGCTTTCTCGTCTTCCGCCCGGGCACGGTATCTATGGTCGCCCGTTTGCTTACGCATTTTCTGTGCCAGGCGAGCCAGGAGAATCGTCGAGCGGGTCTCTTTCATAAACGCGATGACCAGTAGGAGCACGACTCCTGTGAGACTGGAAAGGGCCATTTTGTCAATAGGATGGAATATAGAGAAGGAAAACACTGACATCATATGAATCCACTGTATCCAGCGCCACTGAAGATGCGGATTCATTTCTATCCACCCCGCGGCGACTGGACCTAGCCCAGTGCCTCCCACGGCCACCAGTGCATACAAGCTCATTGGCAAAGACCGCCTGTCGATATCAGGTCAACCGACAAATTTCCAGAGGCAGAAACAGGACATACTCGCTCGGCATCCATATATCGGCAATGGTTCCAGCGACCATGACGGCACCCGTTGAGCCGAAGCCTCCCTGAAGAAACCGCGCAATAATGACTGTTTGTATATTTTGAGATCTAGAAAGCAAAGGCGGTCAGCTGTGTGGCCATGCCTGGCATGCGGATGGGACACTGACAACGCGATCATCAGATGCATGAGCATGTGGCCGATGAGGGACACGATGTACAAGGGGCGGCGGCCAACTTCCTCGCTGAAAGAGCTGGAGAAGAGCGGCACGATGGCGAATCCTAAGGCATACATGCTCAAGCCCACGGTGGCCCTGTTGATTCAGCGTTAATTATGCGATCGTGTGCAGAAAGATATTAAAAGGATTCGCACTGAAACTCTGAGCAGTTAAGATCCTTTGTCATGGACCCAAATCCTAGATTGTAACTTGAAGCAGTCCCAGCTGTGCAGTATTCAGGTAGAGATAAATGGAAAGATGGCACGGATACCAACATGCAAGGAAGGCGAATGCGCAACCTACTGCCGTGATCGTCCATTTTAACGGTCGGGGATAGAAAGTCGGATTTCGCTCGTCTCCTTCTTTGAACTCCACCTACATTCCATATGAGCAACATTAATTGTAGAGCGAAGACGGAAAGGCTTACATAGATTGGCTCGGGGTCAGCAGGCAGACCCTTTTCCTCGTCCTCTGTGTTAGGGTGATGTTGATCGTGATGTATAACATCGCCGAGTTGTCGCGCAAAGCTTTCATCCAACTGGTCTTGACTGGGCCGAGATGACTTGTCCAGCCTGAAGTCGATCGGCTCACGAACATCCTCGAGACTTTTGAGAGAAAGCTCCTGGATGGTTCCGCATGGAGTGGGTGAATTAGACATGGGTGCAAAGGTGGCAAAACTCAACGAATATGGACCTGGTGTCATTGGAGATCTTTATAGAGCTATTTTTCATGAGTCAAATGAGATGTCAAACGTTGCAGTCATCCATGGTGCCACTTCAATATCCGACACGGCAAGTTGACGGCAAGGGAGGGCCAAGGTTGTTCCGGAGCAGCGGCTGTGCATGTAAGCCTGAGGCTCGGTTTCAACACCACCGGAAAATGGCTGGTATTGAGTCTATATCATGTGTGTGCGGCCCAATTGTTCCAATTACAGAATTGGGTTGCTGAGCAGCCTTGAGAGAAGCTACCAAGGAGATCATCCTCGGGAATCAGAGGCATTGTGAGTCAATGTCGGTGTGAATATTGCTCACTAAGGTCTAAAAGGTTGTGAACTTGAAGGACGATCAATGAAGCCTCTGATCCAAATAGCCTTCATATATCAGCATGTCCCTGGGTTTAAGCTCCACCACAAAGGCGAGACAGGTCACCATCGTCTCACTGGCTGGGTTTGTGAGTGGCCAAATCATATTGTGTCTGACGTACCGTAAGCATGGCCGGAGTCATACGGCAGTCTAACCGTAAGTTGTAACAGGCCCGTAATCGTTCATCAGCTATGGCACGGCATTAGACCATAAATTCCCTTACATTATACGGTACAGTGACCACCCCTAACATTCGTGTATTGGAAAGTCCGGTTGAAGAAGTCTGGTGGAAAAATCCAGGATCCGGCTAGGTTCGTCTCAGGGGTCTTTCGCGACGTGTGTCATTTCATATGTGTCATACCTAGTGCATCTATAATAGGCGCCCGTACAACAAAATGGTGACAAAACATCGCAAAGTTTGCAGCATTCCTTGCTCACTTTGGTTGTTAAGTTTGAGTGTAAAACTTGGAGGTTATGATACTGTGATGAGATTCTTCCGTGTAGAGTTTTTAATTGGGGGAGCTTGCCTCCCCCCAGTATCTTGGTGAGGCTCGCGAAAACAGTAGTGGCTGTGCCCGTGCGCTGGTTCGGATCCAATGGGCTACCTGGGAGAACTTTGGGTCTGTGTCTGTTGCTCTGTGAATTTAGTCAATGTACTGCACGAAACAAGGTTTTGCATTTCATATCTTGTACAATTTCTCCAAATATATCCACGCTTCAAATCAGCTTAGTGCGCTCTGGTTTCACTGGGAAGCGGATGGTGCCGTGACAGGATTGTGCTTCAGTATCATTTCCAGGAGTTCAGCAATGTTATCAGAGAGTATCAGTCCTCAGGTACGATCCAGTAAAGATATTTCCGAGGAACCAGAACAAATATCCAGCGAATACCGATATTGACAATTTGACATGAGGACCTGCAGACTTTAGCGTCGGTAGCTGTAAACCTACCGGATAGCGATGATGGACCCCGACGGCAACACTCGCTTTCAACTTTCCTGGGGGCTTTCGACCTCTTTCGACCGACTCGACCCGTGACAAGTGCTGCGTTCGCTCCACCGAGTTTCTTATGAGTCTTCAGCTTTTTTGCTACATCTCACACTAGTCTCATCATGATCTACTTACATACACCACTTGATAAGTCGGCAACACAGAGCTTTTGCATGCCCTCTCACACCATCAGGCGAGGCGGTCTAGGGCGGTTTAATGGACAACCTGTGAGTTTCCCTAGGTATGTGGCTGTCGCAAGGGAAAGATCTCGTCCCAGTGTGCGCTTATATCCCATTATCTTTCTGGTCTATCGAGGCTCCATTTACAGACAACCTGTATAATGTATGCACGTCGACTAACGAACCAACATCTACTGATATCAAACTGAAATTCACCAGAAAAACTTAATCCCAGCAGCCGAGTGCTTTTTTTCGGTACGTGTGTGGCATCAAAACAGCGAAGTGGATAATGTTTGCTTGGATTATGTAGGCTGGGCTTTTCGGACGGACCTTCCCATCCGGAACGTGTCTGTGATTCAGCTGTCTAGGTGAACAATGTAAATTAAGCCACGGTTTTCAAACACTAAGTGAATCAACGTACTGCAATTCATCTCTGGTGTAATCTCTCTGGCCCATGCAGCGCCTTTGTGGATTTTGGTTCCATCTCCTGGTTCGCCATCTGTTTCCCTCGCCGACGCCTCCTCTGGATCCTCTCCCGATTCGTCATCCAACTCAGAGGAGGTGTCCTCATTCGATTTCTCATCCTGCTCATCCTCTGAGCTGTCATAAAAAATATCCTCATTCGCCCTTGTACCCCTCCCACGCAGTGACCATCGGGGCTATACTCCCGTAACAGGAAATTGACATGGCTACCATGGCTGAGCAGAAGCTTTGCAATTGAGATCTCGGCGCTGTATGAGGCTGCTCGCAACACGGTGCCATATTTGCCACCCTGAGTGTTGGGGTCTGCGCCACGGTCAAGCAGCAACTTTACCACTGCGATTTTGCCGCTGTATGATGCTGCCTGAAATGCCGAGCCATAGTCCCCTCCCCGGATGTTGATATGTGCACCGCGTTCTAGGAGTAGATTTACGATGACAATGTCACCACGAGACGATGCTGCGTACAAGGCGGTGCCATATTTGCCTCCCTGGGTGTTGACATCTGCCCCGTGGTCGAGCAGCAACTGTACCGTTGTGGTTAGGCCGCTGTACGATGCTGCCTGCAACACAGAGCCATGGTCCCCTCCCTGGATGTTGACATCTGCCCCGCGGTCGAGGAGCAGATGTATCATTGCAATGTCACCACGATATGATGCTGCGTACAGGACGGTGCTATACTGTCCTGTCCGGATGTTGACATCTGCGCTGCGGTCGAGGAGCAGATTTACGACGGCAATGTTGCCACGAGACGATGCTGCGTACAATGCGGTGCCGTATTTGCCTCCCTGGATGTTGATATCTGCGCCGCGGTCGAGCAGCAGCTTGACGATCTCGAATTTGCCTTCATACGACGCTGCCTGCAATGCGGAGCCATAGTCCCCTCCCTGGGTGTTGACATCGACGCCGCGGTCAAGCAACAGCTTGACCATCTCGAGTCTTCCACAAAATGACGCTGCGTGCAACGCGGTGCCATAGCGTCGTCCCTGAATGTTGACATTGGCGCTGCGGTCGAGGAGCAGATGTACGGTTGTGATCTCGCCGCTGTACGATGCTGCTCGCAACACGGTGCCATATTCGCCTCCTTGGATGTTGACATCTACGCCGCAATCAAGGAGCAGATTTACGACGGCAATGTCGCCACGAAACGACGCTGCGTACAAGGCGGTGCCATAGGCCCCCCCCTGGACATTGATATTGGCGCCGTGGTCAGCCAATAGCTTAACAATGTCACCGTGGCCCGCATGTGATGCTGCCTGGAAAGCGGAGCCATAATACCCTCCCTGGGTGTTGAGATTGGCGCCGTGGCCAGCCAATAGCTTAACAACATCACTGTGGCCCGCATGTGATGCTGCCTGCAACGCGGAGCCATAGTACCCTCCCTGGGTGTTCAAATCTGCGCCACGGTTGAGCAACAGCTTGGCGATCTCGATTTTGCCGCAAAATGACGCTGCGTGCAACGCGGTACCAAAGCGTCCCCCCCAAATGTTGACATCGGCGCTGCGGTCGAGGAGTAGATGTGTGATTGCGATATTGCCGCTGTACGATGCTGCTCGTAATGCAGTGCCATATTCGCCCCCCTGGCAGTTGACATTTGCGCCACTGTTGAGCAACAGCTTTACTGTTGAGATTGTGCCGCTGTGTGATGCCGCCTGCAATGCGGAGCCATAGTACCCTCCCTGGATGTTGACATCTGCGCCACAGTTGAGCAATGTCTTCGCGATAGCAATGTTACTATGTGACAATGCCGCGTATACAGGCATAACAGCCATAATAATGCATTAAACCCTGGTGACTACCAACACGTGCGTGCTACATTATTCGCGGTACTCACCAGGGATTTTGTAATGCATTACTTTACCATACACCTACGAAAGGCGAGCCGGCAGGGCTGCTGGGGCGGGTGCAGGCTCGATTCCGGATGGGGCAGATGGGTAGGGAGGCTGTGCCATATGTTTTTTGGCTTCCCTTGGGCCGGGGGTGGGCTCGAATCGAAAATGAGCTCGTCCGGATGCAGAATTGCACATGCTATGCGTGCCTGACATGACGACGGGCCTCTGGCAGGTGGGATTTTAGGTTTTTGCCTCGTGCTTGGGCTGCGATTAGACGCGGCGTTGAGTGCCTATTAATCGGGCCGGGTGGATGAATGCTCTGATTCAGCAAGTACTTGAATCACAACAAGTCTGAAAAAATAGATGAAAATCACGATATATTGCCTGGGCAGGTGGATGCTATATGATTCAGCAAGTGCTTACCTCGAATCACGACAAGTGGCATGAAAATCAGAATATATTGCCCGGGCGGATGGATTGCTCTATGATTCAGCATGTAAAAGCGGCAAGTCCGAGCGTAACTTACCGGTATTGCCCGATTCCTTCGTAAGTTCACTGCATGTGTATTCAATAGAAAAATTTTATAGCACACGAGAAGAAACATATTCTAAGATACCCTAATACTAGGAGATAGTACCATTCGAGGGGATTCTGCTAAGTGTTTTTTACCGCACTTTTCTTGGTAGCCCCTTTAGCCTTACTTTTCTTACCCACCACCTCGGGGACCTTCTTCGTAGCCGCCGCCGCCTCCTTCCTCGCAGCTGTCGCTTCCGCTTTCGCCTTCTTCGCAGCTGCCGCCTCCGCCTTCTGCGTAGCCGCTTCGACCTTTTCGCGCTCCAGCTCGGCGGTGGCAGGCGTCAAGGTGATGGCACGCCGCGGGCGACCAGTCGTGGTGGTGCCATCCTTGAGGGTTACTGCTCCTGGCGCATGGAGGTCCCCGTTAGCGGATGCTCCCGGCGTGGGGAAGGATCCTGTGCCAGAGTGGTACCGGGGCATCCAATTCAGCGAGGCGATTGATGTGGTGGTGGCAGGTGTCATGAGTGATTCCGCTACCGATGTCAGGACGCCGGTCGCCGCAGCGGCGGCGGCGGCGGAAGCAGCCCCTGCAGCGGCGGCAGCGGTGAGGGCCTCGGCCTCAGCTCGCTCTCGCAATGCCTCCTTGAAAAGAGGGCGGGGCTTTGGGCGTGGAAGTGCTGCTGTACTGTATCATTACGATCTCAAGTTCATCACCTGTCCCAAGGCCCGCTGAACTGAGCCTATTTTGCGTGACAGTCACGCGAAATTTCGAGTTCTGAACATAGATTGTGACCCAGGCAGTCTACGTCAAAATAGGTGAAATTCTACATTTACTTCGTCTGATTAACATTATATCAACGTTCAGGAGACTGCAGAAACACGTCAGTGCTCCTCAAAACTGCCATATAATGTGTTCGCCACGCATCGCCGCTTCCCCCTACCATGTTCCTCAACTTCAACTTGCTCTGCTTCAGCGAGCAGATCTCCATCAACCACGTCATCCCTCTCAAATACTTCGGATTCATTGTTAAGAAACAGAGCGCCAGAGTCCGCAACTGCATAACCGGCAGGGACTTCACCGGAGATCATGGATTGAATGAGAATGTCCACGGAAACGCGGTCGTCGTCTTCTTCCCTGTCGGTGTCAGCGAATATGACAGGGTCCAGCTCAGATTCGGTATCCTCAGAAGCAGCTGTCGGTGCCCCCCCGTCCGTCGAGGCCGGTGTTGCTGGCGCAATGTGTGATGGGGTGATTTTTGCCCACAAAATGGGATCATCCCTTTCGACATCACGGAGACGTTGAAGAACTGGGCGCGACGTAAGACATTCAAAGGAAAGATTCAAATCACCAGCTTTACAGGCAGAGAAAGACTGTAAAAAGTATTAGCTGTGGCCTTCGTAACAAAGATAAGAGTCGCACCATCTTAATGAGATCCTTGCGGTTAGTGGCTTTGAACGCCGTGAGGAGCCAGTTTACTGAACGATTACGAAGGATGCCGAGTTTCGTATCAAGCCTGATGTCTGCCGCGGCGTTACCAGCTTTGAGGTGCGCAAGTGTTTCGGTAATGATATCGGACCGCTGACTTTGCTTAACCGAAAGTTTGGTTGGCCGTTGGAGCCCGACGTCTGCTGGCTGTGCGAGACCGGTGGTTCCTGCAGGTACATAACGATACTTGATCCAGCAGTGGGTTTGGTCCAGCCAGGTGCGGAATTGAACAGAGTGATGTACAGACCAGACATTCAACCGCAGAACACATTCTTGATCCGGTGAAGCTCCAGCGCGTTCTTTCTGGATGTTCCAATAGGGAACTAATATGTCATTGACGTATGAGCACATGGTCTCAAACGTAGACCAATAGGTGTCTGTGAGCGAAACCTCGAACTGAAACCCCAGTGCAATGCATTCTGCGTAGCCAGGAGAGGAGGGTGAGGGAAGACTTCTGTCAGTCTTGCCCCGGTAAATAGCCTGGTACGGGAGGAGATCTCCTGATGCCGAAAGGCCAACCACCAGCGTGAAGGCGCGCTTCTCTTCAGCACCCAAAACTGCAACCTGCTTGGAGCCACGTTCCTCGTACGTTGAAGTGGTACCAGGTTGCAGTGTGATTTGAGTCTGATCAATGTTGACGTCAAAGGCACCATCGAAAATGACACCATCGCGAAAAGTGCGAGCCAACCGAAGGGTGTTTTGCATGAGAATTTCCTCAACATTTGTGGGTAATTTTTGAGCGGCGCGAGTTGTCCGCCGTAAGACCCAACGCAGATTTTGTTCTAGGAACTTTCGTACCCAAGAAATGCTGCATTTGTATGTGGTGCCATCCTTGGAGATGGTATCAAAGATATGGGGGATAGAGTGCCGCATTTGCCCTTCAATTAGGCCAGCACAACGAGCAAGGTCCAGCGAGATACCTGCTACACGGAGTTTGCGCAAAAGATCGCAAACCTGTGCAACAAATTCGGGGTGAGGGGTGAGAATGCTGAAGCGACATGCAGTCCTCGATGACAAGTTACCACTTGTGACACGATGTAGGACATCATCGGTCCATACAGGTGTTGGGCCCGTGCGATTGATCCAGCGGCCGACAACTTGGGGTGTGAGGGTTTTATAAGTAATCGGATCGAGTTTTTTGGCCTCTGCGGCGATGGCTGCGGGCGACATTTGGTGACCAGCTATGATGGTAGCCCGTAGTACTCCCGCCCAGATAATGGGAGTTTGCCAGTTGATACGGAGAGCACTGATGGCGAGGTGAGTGCGCTTCCGCCCAACAGAAGGTCCCAAGGAGTCTGAGTCTGGATCGCCATGCTTCGCATTTTCGAGGATGGCGCGGTGCGGTCTCGATGCTTCAGCAACATTGTAGATGGGCAGCTTAACATCCCGTAGACTGTCGTTAACAGATGGCTAGTAAATATTGGTGTCAGAACAATATACTATAATTTTATGATGAGCTCACCTTGACTTTATCGCGAGCGCGTTGCTCTCGCTTACGCATCCGAGAATTGAAGGTGATCTTATTCTTCCTTTCAAGCTCATCTAGTGCCGCGCTTGCGGCCCTCGCGTTCCCATCATCCCTCCATAGCTCATCAGCAATTTTAATGCTGGCCAGATGTACTTTGTGAGAGGTGACAGAGAAGTGTTGAAATAGTCCTCCCGTGCGATCATCAGGTGCAGTGCGAAGGTCGACTGCCTTGCGGCTGCTGGCGTGGTTTGTAGACTTCGAGTGAGTGGTAATTAGGGGTAAAGATGATGCAGACTTGAGGGTGGGACCACGAGATTCTGGTGGAGCGGTGATTAAAGGTAAGGAAGAATGGAAGCGGAGCTTCAAGATTGTTCGTGGGAGGGGTGGAAATGATGATGGTGCCAGGAGATCAGGCTGCGAAAACTTCGTCACAGCAGCGCACTCTTCAGAGTCAACTTCAACGTCGGATGTGTCTGGATCCGATGAGTATTTAATATTTGAGTCGAGATCATCAGGCTTTATGCAAAAATTAAATCAGCATTTAGATCAAGATACTAGGTATAGAACACGACGAACCGGAGTAGCAGCCGCCTCATGGCTTTCAACAATGAGAAGGAATTCCTGCAGGCGCAGGAAGAATTTGGTGGTATTGGTAAATAGGTCATCACCGAAGATGTCATGGCGGGCCGTGTTAATCATGCCGATTGCGCAGGAGAAGTCGTCAAGTTGCATGCCGTGTGGCAAATCATCCGACTTCGTATACGGCCCAATGCCATGTTGACGGAGCCAAAGTTGAAGGCGTTGGGTGTCCCCGGCAGGCAGGGACCAGCTGAGAGTGTCGCTGTACTTGATCTCCCCACGGCCGGCATCGACTTTGAAAAGTGCCCAATGCATATCTTCAATGTTCATCGGGAGGAGCACTCGCTGTTGAGTACCCAGCCGCAGAGCGTCACCCGTATTTCGCAATCCTGCGAAGCCCGGGTCATGCTGGTAAGCCCGCCACCGCTTCATGTCATAGTGTAGCGCATTGGAGAAGGACAACTCCCGAACGGATACCGTTCTCTTGAGGGCGCTGTTCTGTGAGACCTGCTCGTTAATGGTGCCAACCATGGCATCCACGAAACGGCCGAGGACAGGCTGTGATGAGAGGAATGTGGCCCATTCTAAAGAGTGCATGCCCCCGGCTGCACCAGCGAGGGAAATATCCCAGCCGAGACGATTGAAGATCATGAGAATCTCCCTAGCGGCCAGCTCAGCCGCCTCAGACTCAACCGCGCAGCTGAGCACCCATGTCCTGGCATCGCACCACAACTTCTGGCCCTGCAGCACGAGACCCATGCGCTGCCAGTAAGTCAGGACCCAAAATGGCAGGAAAAGGGTATCGTTCGTCGGGTGGCAAATTGACTGCATGCCGTCAAACCATTGCTGACCGAATGCGTCCAGGAGAGTGTTTGTAAGGGTAAGAGGTGGGATAGGATGATCGGAGATGTGATAATAGATATTTGCGGGTGCGTTTGGTGGTGCCGAACGGAACATTGCCCGGTGATCTAAGATGCTCGACATTTCGAGTATGCTGGGAAGTGATTTGGTGTCAAGGAGGTCGCGGACGGGCACAGAGCGATAAGGGATGACTGTATTGACGAAAGCTGGGACCTTGAGGAGCCGTCGGCGCTCCAAGAGAACCTCCTTTGGCATGTTTGCAGCAGGATACATGAGGTTCCTGCCGATCCAAAGAGCACCGTCAAAGGTTTTGTTGTGAAGCATGTAGGCAAGCAAGGATCTAGATAAATGGTTAACGGACTAGTTCTCGTCAAGCTCGCCTTTGTAGCTACAGCAACACTACGTACCCTGAGATCTCCAATGGGCCCTGTTGGTGAGCTGCCGAGCTTGCGCGCTGCGAGATAGACAGCAAACGGCTTCCAGATTGCTTGAACAGGCCATTTGGACTCCGCAGAAACCAATAATGGTAGGACAAGAGCTGTTTTCACCGCATAGCGATATGCGGGAATGTTGCCGGACAGGAGATCAAATGGAAAATGTATTATTGCTGCCTCCGATTTAATATACAAGCAGGTGAGAGTCAGGACGATAGTGACGGTAAGATGGTAGTCAACTGAATGAACAGCAATTGGGCGTGCCGGCAGTCAGACAGAGTCAAACTCGTGCATGCTAAGCGAACACCACATTCAATTTCCGATGAACTAATTTAAGTTCGTCCCACGTCACAAGCCCATCCGAACATGCGAACCTACCAATGACCTCTGTCACAGCAAATCAGGCCGAACCTAAGATCGTAATGATACAGTATTAGCAGCACGGTCTTCCGTAGGCACAACATTGTTCTGTGTAATGCGGTTCAGCCGTGGGCTGGGATTGGTGAGCGGCAACGCGGGATCAGGGCCGATGACGGGAGTACCGGGTGGGGCGGGTGTGTCATCCAGTGTCACGGCGCGCACCGTTGGCGGCATAGGCGGGACGGCGGCAGAGTGGATACGAGGTGGTGGCTCACGGGTATCCGCTGGAGGAGGAGGAGGAGGAGGAGGAGGGATTGGCGGTGTGAATGTTGGCAGCGGGGCTGCGGGCGGTTCCAAAGTGGTGTTCGTAAGTGAGCCGGTGCCGGTGGGGTCAGGACCGTCCTCGAGGCCCATGACCTCTAGGCCTCCGAGACACAACTGACCGCTCCCCGAGGGCTGTGCGCTGAGCGCACGCGATGCCCGTATATTAGAAGCTTTAAACGGTGTGAGCAATACAGAATAAAATAAAATAACATTGAAACTCACGATAAGCGCTGCGCAAAAAGTTGGTGAATGGCTGTATGACGTCGGACTTGTAATTTGTGTGGGCTAAACCAAATGTGCTACCCATCCCATTCTTCCCAAGATGATAGCTAATCAACCAGGTCAGTAATGCGAGCATGGTGATAAGGCTAATTATGCGCTTACCTAACAGTAGATATGGCGCCATCGTGGGCTGGCACTGGACCGCCCATGATTAGGGTGGCGCAGAAACCCGTACACCGGGTAACTTCCTTCAGGACGTCTTCGACATACTGCGGCATCATATCAATGGCTCTGCGCAAAATTAGCCGCGACCTCTCGTGCAGAATGAGAAAGCACTTACTGTTGATACTGCTGAGGGGTAAGGTGCTCTGTGATCTCCGCCCCCGCCAACGCCTCCCGCTCCACGTTCATCTTCTCCGCCTGAGCAACTACGTGCGCTAAGACCACCGCCCGCGTCTCCTCATCTCCTTTCTCGTACATCTCCCGCGCGACCTGCCGAATGAGGTTGATTTTCGGCCCATGATGATCCTCCTCAACGGCGCGTCGCTCGACGTGCGTGATGATCCGGGACTGGTAGTACAACTCGATATATCCCTCGGTCTCTTGCGGCGCGCGATGAGGTTTGTCGTGGGCGGCGAACTTTCCAAATGCTGGGGCAACAGGAATTATGGTCGCTTTTTTCTTCCTGGGCTTCGCTGATTCACAGTGCGATCACATAAAACTTTTAAGTCGCTTTAGATAGATACGTCAGCATACAATACACATCATGAGGATATGAAAAAAAAACTTACCTGCTGTGTTTGGCGGATCAGCCGACCTTGAATCTTCTCATCGCGAGTAAGACTTTGTGCCGCGATAGCCTAATCATCAATTAGCCATGATACTTGATAGATATTTTAGAGACATACCTTCCTGGCGCGTTTATTTGCAGCGCTGTCGGCGTCCTTTTGCTTGCGTTTGCCAAGGGCGGTCATGCTGAAGGCCTCTTCTTCCGCCGAGTTGAGGGGGACATCCGACTCAGACCCTGCCTCGGATTCGGTATCGCTGATGTCGCCCGGTCGTGGATCGCGCACTGGCCATAAGGCAAACCAGGCGACAAAGAAAGGGGGCCAGAAGGTGTCGTACCGGCGATTTCTCTGAGCCACCATATATGCGGCCATGTAGGCCATCAGCCACGCAATCTGTGCCTCTGTAGCCCATCTTCGTTTGTCGACCTTGACGGGCATTGGTAGAATAATGCATTATTTACCGTAGGCCCACCATATATCTATGTGCAGTAACTTGAACTTCAAATTGAGGTCAGTTTAGCTACAATCGAAGCCGGGCCCTGGAAATGAACATACCTGCTCCGTTCTGGGAAATGGTAATGCATCTAGATGCGCATCGGTGAGATTTGAATTTGCAAATAGAGGTCAGTTTAGCTGCAAGCCTTAGAAATGTATGTACCTGTACAATATCAATTGTTTGATCCCCCCCGCCGCCCAGGTACGCAAATTTCAAATAGTCTAAGGTCAGTTCAGCCACAATCAAAGCTAAGCCTTAGAAATGTATCTACCTGCACGATATTAATCGTTCAATCCCCCTCGCCGCCCAGGTACCCAAACTTCAAATAGAGGTCAGTCGAGCTACAATCAAAGCTAAGCCTTAGCAACGTACGTACCTGCACGACACCGACCGCCCAATCCCCCTCGCCGCCCAGGTACCTTGGGTTGAACACAAGGCATCAGCGACAGACAGGCGGTAGGCGAACACCATGCAACAGAGTGGCGTTAGTAAAAGTTAGGAACAAGGGGTGTGAGGCCGAGGCGCTTACTACAGAGACAGGCACCGATCAAACTTCAATCGGAATTTAAGCTCTTAGATGTTCGACCACTGCCTCATATTATCTCCCATATCCTCCTTCCTCCGCTCCAACATCCAACATCAAAATGAAAGAGACACACATCCCCAATGACATCGCGGTTCTCATGGCCACTGCCATGGCCGTAGGTGCGCACAACCTCCCCCACCATGCCTACACGAGACTGACTACTTGCTAAACAGGAGCCTCCAGCTCCAAAGCCGTGCAAACCACACGCACAATTTTCTCGCCAGATGGCAAAGTAAATGTAACGCGCACCGAGATATCCTTCACGTTCCACCACCCTTGCGACCATTCCCCATATCGCCCGCCTGTGGGCTCCACCCTCGAGGAATCAATGCTCGCCCTGCTCAGAGGCGAGTGGCCGTTCCCATATTCCCCGGACCCTTCTCCACCCCCCACTTCCGCCAACTCACGCACCAACTCACGCGCCAACTCACCTGCCAACTCACGTGCCAACTCACGCGCAAGCAGTCCCCCAAGGTATCAATTGGATTTCGAGCCGGGCAACTTTGATTTCGACAAACTTTCCCTTCCCAATACTCGGTGCGATCGCCGTGCCCGTAAAAGGGCGATACCACCACCTGAGAGGTGGTACACCGTTACGCGAGGTCTGTGTGTCGGCGTAGTTCTAGGAGCGTAAGTATTTTTAACTTGTACTGTATTGGAATCACTCACTAATATTAATTCTGATTTTCTTGCAGTTTTAGGGCGCGCACACTTACTCGCGGCGTGGACAGGGCAGTGGTGGTTCATTACGCATCCCAGGAGCTGGCCGAGGCGGCCTTTGATCTCGCGTTGCGAGCAGGGTCTGTCGAGGTCCTGTAATGATTATATGACGTAGTACATTGTTTTGAATGGTAAAATGTTGCATTGAATATACTACTGAGTGCTATAAATGGTACCAAAGTGTGATCACAAGTCTGGTTTGACGCGCCAGATGATGGACATGCATATGTACAAGCGCGCGCGATGAGACTATACACAAAGCTGAGTGAGTGACGAGGAGAATATTAAAGACATGAATGAATGGAGAGGGATTAATAAAAGAATTAGAATACTTGGCTCACCTTTTACAAGCTCTCCCAGCGGACGAAGCGGGCGACGTGGAGTCGGAATGGCAGGCTTCCGGCGTAGAAGGAGGCGATATAGGGGCGTAGGGAGGGGGTGGCGCGGCGCGGACGGGAGAAGGGGGCGTGGGCGTGGACATGATAGATTTCGAGGGCGTGGAGGTGCGGAAACCGAAGCAGGGTATGGGCGACGTACTGTGGTTGACAGTGGGCGTCGTCGTCGTCGCGGCCAGCTTCGAGATATTCTGCAGAATGTAAACAGGATAGGGCCCTGGGCCAGCAAAATCCTTCCGGACCATCTCCTCGAAGGCCGCAAGAGTCTGGGGCTCAACGTTGAGCTCCCAGTCCAAATACTGGCACATCTCCCGCTCCATCTGGTTCACCTCCCGCAGCTGGAACATTCCCTGCCCGACAATCCCCCAGGACTTGTTGGAGTAGGTGTCGTCACAGATCACCTTCGATGCGATCATGAAGGCGGAGATGAATAGACGATGGCCGGAGGATCCGCGAGCGGTGGGGAAGTGGGCCTTCAACCGCTGCAAGAGAACAAGAGCCGCGAACGTTACCGCCGTGTGGAGCCGGTGGAGGGCATAAGCGATAAAATGGGGCAGCTTGGTCTGCGATCCGCAGGACGTGGGCGGGTACTCGGGGCAAGCAAAAAGAGTCCATGCGCCCGCTAATCCCTCGTTGTAGTGGTGGTAGGAGGATAAGAGTCGATGATCGGATCGGTCGGACTTCCGCTGTGGTGGGCGCTTATACGGACAAGTGTTCGTGCTCACCGGTTTGCCAGTTCTCAGGGTGGCCACATCACATTGTAAATCATTCTGAGTATGAAGATATGTTACTGACATGCCAATTAACAGCACCCAGAATTTTGGTTGATCATCTATGGGCAGTGGCCATTAATATTATATAATGTTAGCTCGGACGCGATGAGACACAGGAACTTAGTACAACTACTTGACTTCAACGTGTCGTTCCGATACCCAGTGGGCTCCTCATCTCCGTTTTTGAAGCGGTCTTTTTCAGTATAATACTACATAGTATACATACTGTTTCGAAGTATTTTGACGCTATATGGACTCTCTGTTCTCCTAGAGTATGGGTATTTTATGTGTAATTTTAGGTAATTAGCCTCCTGTATCTCCTAGATATGTGCAGTACGGAGAGGTGTATGCCATAGCTGTTATATACATACTACTGGGCACTCTGGCCAAGGCGATCTGATCTAATGTACATAATAAGTTCATCATGACCTCGGGAAGGCGACCAGAGCATAAAACAACAGACGCCACCCAAAGCCAAACATGCACAAGCGCCAAACATGCGCAAACATGTTTCGAATCTTATAAGCAATTGCGCGCGCGTCCTGCCTTTTCCCATCTACCTTCACCATGTCTCTGCATTAACTCGGTGCCGCTCAGGTTAGTAAAGCTCATGTTTCTCTTCTCTTCCCCCCTTTCTATCTATCCTTTATTGCTAACGACTGGCGATCCCATCTGGACTGGCGGCCAAGCAGAATCCCCCGCCATGTCGGAGGCCTCCCTAACATACGAGGGAGGTACGCGGAATCAGGCCTTTGTGCCCCGCACTCCAGACGAGCAGGGCTGGTGCGAACGGCTCAGCCTTTCCACGGGAGCCATCAAAAATCCTTTCTATCTTTTCATTTATTCTTCATCACGCTGTTCTATTTATTTTCGTGGCACATTCTTACTAATTTGCATTTTATTTTCCAGGTCGCTCTCGTCGGTAGGAGGAGGCGGTTTCCAAGGTGTGAGGCTCAGCGGGTATGGGACTCAGGTGCGTGTGCTATATATATATGTTCAGCCTTTCAAGACTTGACTGACGCTACCGCCCACAGCCATCCAGTCTTCGCCTCCATGTACCATGTCCTCCCTTCCTCCATCATCGTGTATCCTCCATCATCGTGTATCCTCCATCATCGTGTATCCTACCACATCCCTCATCTTAGGCCTCTTGTTATCCCGCACGGACCATTATGCACTTTCTATACGCTCGGACAAGCAACCCCCCCGGTAAACATGGAGTATGCGACCGAGTTGCTGTCGGAGTAGCACACGGTACGCCTCGCTGTTTCATACACTCGGCAGCCCGCTGACATTGGTGATGTCCACAGGATATCGGCACGCTCAGAACGCTTACGGGCAGTGCGCGCCGTTGCTTACCCTCAGGATGATACATTGTGCCGCGGTTTTGACGTGCTACCTTCGGGACGGGGAGACTCTGCTCAAATTATATTTGATTGTAACCGGATATACGCCGCAATGGAACGATTTGAACTAAAAACTGAGTACCTTCGGGAACGCTGTCGTAATGCTGGTTAAAATTGAGAATTATGGGTGTTTGAAGACTTGAAAAGGATTTTTCATAACTTTCCGTATGCCTAAACCCTAACCCTATCAATGATTGCAACTGTTGATTGTTCTCACGCAGCGCCCTCTCCTCAATCACTTGTGCTGTACGCTTCTCCGATGGGCTCACTGCTTCTTCCTGCAACATCGGCGTGCTATCGTGCTGCCATTCTCGTTGGCCAGTGCATCACCAGTGCCGCGAGTGCCACTCGTGGCAGTCCTGGACTCCAATCGCGCTGCCAATTTGTTCGCCAGTGCATCAAACGCACATTGTCTTCCCTTCTTCCTGTAACATCGCGCTGCCATTTGTTCGCCAGTGCATCAAACGCACATCGTCTTTCCTCCTTTCTGTAACAATCGCGCTGCCATTTCGTTCGCCAGTGCATCAAACACACTGCGTCTTCCCTCCTTCCTGTAACATCGGCTCAGCATGCTGACCTCCTCCTTCCTTAAAACCTGGCTTGCTTGCTGGCCCATTCCCCCTCAACTTCACCAACATGTCTCCCAAACGTCGAGTACCTTCCGGATTCGATTGGACCAACGACGATACATCTGGCGGAATCGATGACACCGCTCGATCAACATTTATCCGACACACCGACATTACTTTGGAAATGGCCGGCGGGGCCTCCTCGCGCACCCAGTTCATCGCCACACCTGTCTCTCCCGAGAAGAGGCCTGCTGTCGGCACCGCCCATGGTGTTGACAACGACGACGACAACATGCCCGCCCTGGGTGATGCCGTCCCGGACAACGACGACGAGGATGAGGGAGACGCTGATGATACTATGGACCCACAGTATCAGCGTCACCTCAACCAACTGGACGATGCGGATGCTCCACGCATCCGCAGGGCAAGAACACCCGCAGATAATCCTACCGTCAAATGGCTGCCTGAGCGCGACGATTTTTTATTGCAAATGCTACGATTGGATGGCAGAGGGGATTGGATACGCGAAACGGAGTGTCCACACTGCCATCAGGGGTCACCGCCGGTTATGCGCTGCAAGGATTGTCACGGGGAGACCATGCTTTGCGCAGCGTGCATGGTATCCACACACCATATCAATCCCACCCATCGAATCGAGGTAAGTGTATCCTATTCTATCTTCTACTAAATGTAACTAAGCAAGTACAGCGCTGGAATGGGTCGCATTTTGAGCGAACCACGCTCAAGGATTTAGGCCTTCGAATCCAGTTAGGGCACGGCGCTGGCGAGCACTGCGTGAACCCCGTGCGACCCGCGGGCGACGACTTCGTTGTCATCGACTGCAATGGTGTGCACGCGGTAGGGCTTGACTACTGCGGGTGCACCAGCGCCGCCAAGGAGACAATCCAGCTGTTACGTGCGCGGCTCTATCCCACGAGCGTTCAAGCTCCCAAGACCGCTGCCACGTTCAACGTGTTAGAGTTCTTTCATCTGCTCACGTTTGACTCCAAGGCTTCAGTCTTCGAGTTCTACCATACTCTTACTCGCCGCACAGATAATACAGGTACCTTTAACACTCCGGTATGATCTTATTCTCTCATGTTAATTAACCATGCTGACTACGGATTTGCAGGACCGCTACGATGAGTACTTGAGGATGATGCGCCAATGGCGCAACTTGAAAATGTGCAAACGGGCCGGCAGAGGTCATGATCCCGAGGGCATAGCGGCTACAAAGGAGGGTGATTGCGCGGTGCTTTGCCCTGCTTGTCCACAGCCCGGCAAGAACCTTCCGCAGGATTGGCAGAACGCCCCAGAAAATGTTCAGTGAGTCGGTCAGGCATTTAAATTATTTACAGCGCTAACAGATACTTAGGTTTATATTTGAACAACTCCTCGCCGCTGACGCCAACTTCCGTATGGTTCGGAGGAAAGTTTCAAGCGAGGCCGCCGATCCCACGTTAAGCCCTGGACTCTCGTACTTTTGCGAGATGTCCAAGTATCGTGAACATCTCGCCAAGTATGGGGACCAGAAAGAGACAGTGAGTTATAAAAATTATAGTACTTTTATCTACAACCGACGATTTACTAATTAATTGATAGCATTCTACCTGCGTTAAACACCATGCCGTCGGTGACGCTAATACCAGTCGCTTCGCCAACCTGGCAGCGTCTGGTATTGGTACTATAGACTGTACCCGCCATATGATGAAACGTCCCAACTCAGTGGGCGAGTTGCAGAAGGGAGAACGGCAAGTCTTTTCTTTTCTTTATAAGTTTCTTTCACCATGTTGACAGTAACCTTAGATACGCTAATATGGACTATCTATTTTTCTCCAGTGTGTCACGGCAGGGCTTTGTGCGGCTGGTGATGTCCTATGACATCGTCTGCCAGTGGTCGGTGTACCTCTGGACGCGCATGCTGGACATGCCTGGCTACCTCCAGATCGATAGGGAAGGGAAGGATTTCATCTTCCTGATACCCAAGTTTCACCTACCTGCGCACGTTGAAAGATGTCATACATCTTTCAGCTTTAACCTCACCCGCGGTGTTGGACGGACGGATGGAGAGGCCCCTGAGCGCGGGTGGTCGAATATCAACCCACTCTCCGCATCGGCCAAGCAGATGGGGCCGGCATCATTCCGCGAGACCATCGATGACCATTTTGGTGACTGGAATCACTAACGGATTGTCGGGCTCGGTAAGTTTTATTTAATATGTTCACTAATTACCGCCTGAAACTAACTATGGTGACAACTAGGCCGCCTCCTACTCCGAAAGATCAAGGAAGCCGTGGAAGCCCGTGATGAGCACATCGAGGAGTTCTATGCGTTCTCCGACACTGTTCTCGCCGCGAACGTGATCGAGTGGACTTCGGCGGTCGAGGCATGGGAAATGGATAATGCACAGCCCAATCCCTTCGTGGCCACCATACGCAGTAAGCCGCTTTTTGTCTACCTTTTCGTTTAATCCTACTGACGGCGTAAATGGCAGGAACAACACAGAATGACGTCCGTCTGTCACTCGCACAATTGGACGCCGAAGACTTGCAGCAAGAAAATGCAGCCCCCGTCCACGAGGAGATAACTCCGGGTATCTTTATAGCTTCGGGACTCGATCTCGAAGCACACCAGTATGTGTTCTCACCGAATCATTACCGTCTGTCATGCTAATATTAACCCGTCTTATCTTAGGGTCCGTCTGAAAGCTGACGCCAAGGCCCTAGACGCGTCAGCAACATCACTTCAACTATCGAAGATTCAGGAACGAAAGAACGCCCTCAACCGCAAGATCAAAGCATGGACTGATACACAGCAACTGTACATGCCCGAGGTCACCGTCATCCGAGCGCGTGAACATCGCACAGTCGCCGATAGCGCTAAAGACACCCAAGCGTATGATATCCCCCTCCACTTGCCATCCGCTCTCCCTCTTCGTGTCCCAACCAGCGTCAAACTCGTCGACTACGAGTTCCGCCTCCGGTTTGCACAGGCCGACGAAGCTCTTGAGGAGCTTCGTCAGCAACTACGCTTGCGCTCGCATATGTGGTTCTTCAAGGATAAGAACGTCCGCGGGCAGTCAAGCAACACGCGCTCCCGCAATTTGCTCAATCGCATCCAGAAGAAGATAGACGCCAGCGGTTTGAGGTACACCTGCGCCGTGGGCGCAGTCGCCTCACTTGCACAGCGTACCGGTGCAGTTGGGTGGGACACACAGTTAAAAGAATTGAAAGCCGAGGATATTTGGGCATTCACCGACGAGACGGAGGATCAGGAAGCTGCAAGGAAGAAGATGAAGAATAAGAAGAAGCAGAAGCATCTGCAGGGTCTGGGCGAGGGGAAAAAGAAGCTTTCGTGGATATGGGTATCATCGGGCGTGGCTGGAGACGGCAGCGACAAAGGGCTACAAGAGGGTACGTCGTGTTGCACTCGAAACTAACTGAAGCAAACTAACATCGCATACCTACTGTACAGCTCTCCGTATCCAATGGTGTCGTAGCCGTGCTCGCGCTATGCGATGGTCGGAAGAAGTCCTCCTCGTTCGCGAGGAGATGCGGCGGGTGCTGACCTTTTTCTGCTGGCATGCGGACTGGTGGGCGGAACAGGCGAAATGTCGCAGTGATCTCTCACCCGAGGACCGTGAGGGGATTTCAGCATACGCCAATAAGCAGGCCAACATACGCCGGTCAATGGCAGCATGTTTTGATTACATATGGCGCGCAGGATGGGCGGGCATTTCCGAGGGCGCAGGTAGCAACAACGAGCTCCTTGACCTTGGACCTAACTCTACATCGTTTATCACCAATTATCCTTCTTCTGCATTTTTCATATAACATGCGCCTGTATCTATTTATTTACCTACCTATTTATTTATTTATTGTGCCCCCGCCCAATACTATCCGCCGGGCAATATATTTTGATTTTCAAGCCATTTGTTGCACCATTTCTTATTCAAGTTACTACATGCTGGATAAGAACTGGTATTGATAGAGGGACGGAGGGGATGTATTGTATGCTGAGGGAGGAATGCCGGAGCGCGCGCGCTGGGGCAGAACCAACCCCAAAGTTTGGCAACTGCCCGATTAGGCACTCAACGCCGCGTCTAATCGCAGCTGAAGCGCGAGGCAAAAACCTAAAATCCCACCTGCCGGAGGTCGTCATGTCAGGCACACATGGCATGTGCTATTCTGCATCCGGACGAGCTCATTTTCGATTCGAGCCCACCCCCGGCCCAAGGGAAGCCAAAAAACATATGGCACAGCCTCCCTACCCACCTGCCCCATCCGGAATCGAGCCTGCACCCGCCCCAGCAGCCCTGCCGGCTCGCCTTTCGCAGGTGTATGGTAAAGTAATGCATTACAAAATCCCTGGTGAGTACCGCGAATAATGTAGCACGCACGTGTTGGTAGTCACCAGGAATAATGCTTTACTGTGCCAGTCTAGGGTGGGTAATCGGCAAATGAAGCATGGAGAGTTCGAACGGGCAGACCCTCTGACCACTGGAGCAAGCAGCCAAGCTTTCGCAAAATGGGCCGACATGACTTTAAATGGCCCAGATCCAAGATCCTATCCATTGTATCGTCCGTCAACGGGATCCTACCCACGATGACCGCCCCTAGAATCTTGCGGCAATTTTCTGTGGATGCCTCACTTGGTTCCCAATTGCTGGCGGAGCGAAGGGCGGTGGCGTACAAGTCACCAAGGGAGAAGGCCTGCTGGCTTAGCAACCGGTTCAGACGTTCATCTAGATCGTCAGCGGCGCTTAGGTATCGGATGCCTGTTGCTGCCCAGATGAATGAATCGCCGGCGCGCGAGCCTAAATGCTCGGTTCTCTGTGTCCCCGGCCAGCCGAGTGGCAACTCGTCACTAACTCCCCTTTCCCAATACAGCATATTGAGTTCATGATGTATGTAGCGCAGCACATCTGCTGGACCCGACCACTCCACAGCGCTGAGCGAAACCGACTTTATCCCCGGGTGAGAACCGAACGCGTTCTTCAAATCGAGCTCTGGACGACCGGTGATAAGGAAGCGGAAGTGACGGGGAAGTAGGTGTAGATTTGTTGTAAGGAGATACACCAGGGCTCTTCTGGATTTGGCATTTCCACACTCGTCGAAAGCGTCGAGGATGATGACCATTGGCGTCGTCATCTTGGATGAGCAGGAACTTAGCGGCGCTAGCACCAGCGTCTTGAATTGGGCGTCGAGAGGCCTCGTAGCGATCTCCGCGTCCTTCTCTATCGCATCGCATATCGCGTCCCTGAGGTCTTCATTCGACAAAGCAAGTTGGTATGCTAGTGTGCGAATTACTCCGTCGGGGCTGCTCTGGGAAGGTGAATTTCGGTTGAAGAAGAGAAACGGCCCGCGTTGACCACGGTCATGTAGCCGCTCTGCCATTGTTGTTGAGATGGTGCTTTTGCCAGAACCGGCCACGCCATAAAGCCACAATATGTTAGTCTCAGGCGTGGGTGTTGTAAGATCGGCAATGAGGCTTTGCAGTAGGGCAGTGCGGGTGCCCTCCAAGCACTGAGGTCTGGAAGTGGCATCCATCCTAGCAGGATGGAGCATCTTCAGGAGAACGAGTGCATGATGAGCAGGCGATCTAAAGGTGATAAGCGGTTGGTAAATGAGCATGTGAGCAAAATACAGAAATGCTCACGCATGACTTGCTTCATACACCGTGATGTGCTGATCGCCGCTGACGTTGTTCACTACGGAATTACCAGACGCGTAGGTGATTTGTAATGTCACAGGAGACCCCACAAAGTGTGAAGCGCTCGTCACTGTCGTTTCCAATGGAGGCCCTGGCGGTCGAGTCACCTCCGTATGTGGTGGTACATCATGGTTCAAGCTCGAAGAGCTCGTCGCTATTGGTAGGAGCGTCGTCACTGTCTCCGGTGGAATGGGCCCTGACGACGATCGAGAGAGGTCAGGATGCGGTGTTTTTGGCTTCAAGCTCAAAGTGCTCGGGGCTGCAGCCGGGGGTGCCGTTTCCGATGGAGTGGGCTCTGGTGGCCCAGGGCGTTCCGACAGTAGAATGCCAGGCTTCGAGCTCGAAGTGCTCGCCGCTAAAGTTGGCTGGGGTACCGTCCCCGATGGAAAGGGCCCTAGCGGTCGAGATAACCCCGGCTTCAAGGGTACAGATGTCCTCTCTGTTGGCAGAGATACCGTACCCGACGAAGTTGACTCTGGCGATCGGGGTTCCTCAGATTGTCGCTTTTTAGCCTTGGATTTGTCAGCCCCGCGTTTGATTGCAAAATATCTGAACATGAAATCTAGCAAGACAGCTGCAGCTTTTGACAGAAAGGTGAATGTTGAGGATTGTTCTACTTTGAGCGGAAAGCGATCAGGCAGCTGGCAGGATGCAAGCAACGTGCATTGGGGCTGTGAAAGGACTCGGACTCGGAAACTTTCTACCGACATTCAAGTTGACCAATAAGCACTCTGCCTTTTTGTCTCGACTCTCGACTCTCGACTACTTATCACACCACAAACATCAGTGGTTTATTCTGAATCAAACAGCCCGAAGCATGAGATGCAATTTGCAGCTGCTTTGACTCGCCGAGGCATTGTTGGGGCGTTGACCGAATAACTCGGCCCTCGTGGACCGGCTTAGCCGGCGACACCGCGCTTGAATATTCCTTGAGTACTAATGATGGCGGCCATGCGCATTGTATCTGCTTGCTAATCTCCCATGATGATGATCCTTTCCAAGTCTTCGTTTCTACTCGTATGGGGGAATTGGTTAATATCAGGGGGTGGCTTGCTGAACCGAGTCTCCACCCCGCTTCTCCATATCTTCTGTTGCCTCCTGGCGTTGAATGACGTGCCATCCAACACATAGAGGACGTTCCATAGGTAAACATTTGCCGCTTCAACATCTCAGAAAAAGCCTCCGCACCAGGTGATCCTCTACCCCGAGGCCCTCCGTAGACATGTCGACAGGAACGCGTGCTCGGGCTGCCTGCGCAGCGGCAAAGGCTGGCAAGGCTGCAGATCATGGAAGATCAAAGTGATGATGAATGGCCGGTGAGAGTGACGGTGCAATGCATTAATGTGCACATGAGGCTTGATCTTGACGATATGGATGAGCTTTCAAAGGCACACTACGGCCTGGATATTCGTGAGGATTCACAACATATACGTGATCGTCGTACAAATAAACACAACCCCACCACCACCACGTCAGTCCTGCTTACCTTGATCACCTTCATTTTCAGTTGCCTAGGCGTGGCCGTACAGACCGCTCAAATCTAGACGGCGCAGAACTTCTCGTCTATCCTTGTATTTCCTATTATACAGATTATGGATTATGGCGCTTTTACTCTGCTGCTGATTCGTTAAAGCTTCTGATTGCGATGGATGCTGCCACGAACAACCGCAAAATAATTTCGAATGCCTTCATGACACAAGATCCTTGATCACGAGCACCACTTGTATCCATCTCTTGATAGCTCTAAGAAATACTACGCAGTGATATAATAAGTTAAAGTGTTTACTCGCATCTGTGACAAACTATTGACAGGTTATAACAATAGGTAGGGGACGATCTAAACATGACATTGAGCCCAATTATCTCCGTACAAGAAATGAGTGAGATCCAGGCAAGTGGATGGTTGACCAATTATAAGAGTGTCACTGGGTTGCCACAACCCTGTCCGGTACTCAGGGGGGACCCAGAAGAGCAACTCAGTGGGTGAGTTCTGCATCCAACCATTAGCGAGATGGGAGCTGGATGTAGTATAGCTTCGCGACTCTCTTGAATGGGAGCTGGCATCTGTGCGTATTTCAAAGATGGGAATAGTCTTGTCTTTCGAGCCAGATACCAGGTGCTTGCCGTCTGGTGAAAATGTCATGGAGGTCACAGACGGCGTGTGCAACTTGAATGGTGCGGCAAGGAGCGCGCCCGTGCGTGCATTCCAGATGCGGATGGTCTTGTCATGCGAGCCCGATGCGACACGCTCCCCGTCTGGCGAAAATGCCACAGAAAGCACCGAGCTTGTATGCCCCTCGAACGGTCCTGCGACAAGCTTGCCGGTCCGTCCATCCCAGATGCGAATGGTATTGTCAGCCGAGCCCGATGCGATGCGTTCACCATCCGACGAAAATGCTATCGAAAGCACCGAGATTGTGTGGCCTCCGAGTGGTCCTGCGACAAGCTTCCCGGTGCGTGCATCCCAGATACGAATAGTCTGGTCATACGAGGCCGATGCGACGCGCTCACTGTCCGACGAAAATGCCACTGAGTACACTCTGCCAGTGTGCCCCTCGATTTGCCCTGTGGCGGGCGTGCCGGTACGTGCATTCCAGATGCGAATAGTACTGTCAACGGAGCCCGATGCGATATGCTCACCGTCCGATGAGAATGCTACTGAATGGCCCCAACCCGGGGCTTTGTGCACCTCGAATGGCCCTCCCACAAGCTTGCCGGTGTGTGCATCCCAGATGCGGATGGTCATGTCGGCCGAGCTTGATGTGACGTGCTCACCGCCCGGCGAAAATGCCACCGAATGCACCCAGCCCGTGTGCCCCTCGAATGGCCCTGCGACAGGCTTGCCGGTGCGTGCATCCCAGACGCGGATGGTCTTATCGTTTGAACTCGATGCGACGCGCTTGCTGTCCGGCGAAAATGTCACCGAAAGCACACTGCCTGTGTGCCCCTTAAATGGCTCTGCGACGAGCTTTCCGGTGCGTGCATTCCAGATGCGAATGGTCTTGTCATCTGAGGCTGATGCGACGCGTTCGCCGTCCAACGAAAAGGCCACGGAGTTCACCCGCGCCGTATGCGCCTCAAATGGCTCTGCGACAAGCTTTCCAATGCGTGCATTCCAGATGCGGACAGTCATGTCGTGCGAGCCCGATGCGACGCGCTCACCGTCTGGTGAAAATGCCACCGCATGCACCGAGCTTGTGTGCCCCTCGAATGGCCCTGAGACAAGCTTTCCAGTGCGTGCATTCCAGATGCAGATGGTCATATCATCCGAGGCCGAAGCGACGTCCTCACCGTCCGGCGAAAATGCCACCGAATGCACCCCCGTGTGCTCCCCGAATGGCCCTGCAACAAGCTTTCCGGTGCGTGCATTCCAGATGCGAATGGTCCTGTCACCCGAGCCAGATGCAACGCGCTCACCGTCCGGAGAAAATGCCACCGAATGTACAGAGCTTGTGTGCCCCTCGAATGGCCCTGCAACCAGCTTGCCGGTGTGCGCATCCCAGATGTGAATAATATTGTCATTCGAGCCCGATGCGACGCGCTCACCGTCTGGTGAAAACGCCACCGAGTACACTCCGCTAGTGAGGCCCTCGAATGGCCCTGCAACAAGCTTGCCCGTGCGTACATCCCAGATGCGGATGGTGTGGTCCCATGAGCCCGATGCGACCCGCTCGCCGTCCGACGAAAATGCTACCGACATCACCGAGCTTGTGTGCCCCTCGAATGGCCCTGCGATAAGCTTGCCGGTGCGTGCATCCCAGATGCGGATGGTCTTGTCGGACGAACCCGATGCGACGCGCTCACTGTCTGGCGAAAATGCCACCGAAAGAACACTGCCTTTGTGCCCCTCGAATGGTCCTGCGACAAGCTTCCCGGTGCGTGCATCCCAGATGCGAATAGTCTTGTCATATGAGGCTGATGCGACGCGTTCACCGTCCGATGAAAATGCCACGGAGAACACCCGTTCCGTGTGCCCCTCGATGACCTGTTCACAAGACGGCCAATCTGTTCTTGTGCTGTTTGTGACACGCAGTGTGTGCTTTATGATTGATGAATGGCACTGGCTGATAACTGAGGTAGAAGGAGCAAAAGGAAGAGTCGAGATGTACACATGTGGTGCACTGTCCGCAATGACACTCGCAAATGCACTAACAAACTTGATGCCGTCCTTGGCAAATCCGTGTACCGCATCATCATGGTCCTGCGTATTTGTCAATATAGTGGTGCACCTGACGCGTTGATTAGGGTGCTCACGCTGTTAAGAGTCTCCACATCTATCATTGCATCCAATGCAGTGCGTCCTTCTCCGATAAGACTGAGGACCTCAAGCCAGTAAAGGAAGAAGACTTCAAAAAACTCGAGAATCAACGGGCGGGCATTGTGATCAAGTGCATTGGCGTTCTTGAGATGTACAGACCAGAATCGACACGCATATGCAAGGTGTGGAGGGATTGATGATTTGATACGCTCTGCGAGATCTTCCACATCGCGATTCATTAGATGTGACGTCTTCAGCCCACATATGTTGAAGTGTAGGAGCCTTTTCATGACGTGCAAACATCCGATGGTGAAATCGGCATGATGCTTTGACTCGTCGATAAACCAGGGCTGATCCCCGCACGCATGACCGTCGGTGAGGTAATCGGCAAATGAAGCATGGAGGGTTCGAACGGGCAGACCCTCTGACCACTGGAGCAAGCAGCCAAGCTTCCGTAAAATAGGCCGACACGACTTTGAATGCCCCAGATCCAAAATGGCATCCATTGTATCGTCCGTCAACGGTATTCTGCCCACGATGACCGCCCCTAGAATCCTCCGGATATTTTCTGTGGATGCCTCACTTGGTTCCCAATTGCTGGCGGAGCGAAGGGCGGTGGCATACAAGTCACCAAGGGAGAATGCCTGCTGGCTTAGCAACCGGTTCAGACGTTCGTCTAGATCGTCAGCGGCGCTCAGGTATCGGATGCCTGTTGCTGCCCAGATGAATGAATCGCCGGCGCGCGAGCCTAAATGCTCGGTTCTCTGTGTCCCTGGCCAACCCAGCGGTAATTCGTCACTGACTCCCCTCTCCCAATACAGCATATTGAGTTCATGCTGTATGTAGCGCAGCACATCTGCTGGACCAGACCACTCCACAGCGCCGAGCGAAATCGATTTGATTCCTGGGTGAGAACCGAACGCGTTCTTCAAATCGAGCTCTGGACGACCGGTGATAAGGAAGCGGAAGTGAAGGGGAAGTAAAGGTAGATGTGTTGTAAGGAGATACACGAGGGCTCTTCTGGATTTGGCGTTGCCACACTCGTCAAAAGCGTCGAGGATGATGACCATTGGCGTCGTCATCTTGGATGAGCAGGAGCTTAGCGGCGCTAGCACCAGCGCCTTGAATTGAGCGTCGAGAGGCCTCGTGGCGATCTCCGCGTCCCTCTCTATCGCATCGCATATCGCGTCCTTGAGGTCCTCATTCGATAACGCGAGTTGGTATGCTAGTGTGCGGATGACTCCATCGGGGCTGCTCTGGGAAGGTGAGTTCCGGTCAAAGAAGAGAAACGGCCCGCGTTGACCGCGGTCGTGCAGCTGCTCTGCCATCGTCGTCGAGATGGTGCTTTTGCCGGAACCGGCCACGCCATAAAGCCACAATATGTTAGTCTCAGGCGTGGGTGTTGTAAGATCGGTGAGGAGGCTTTGCAGAAGGGCGGTGCGGGTGCCCTCCAAGCACTGAGGTCTGGAAGTGGCATCCATCCTAGCAGGATCGAGCATCTTCAGGAGAATGAGTGCATGATGAGCATGCGATCTAAAGGTAACAAGTCGCTGTTAAATGAGCATGCGAGTAAAATACAAAAATGCTCACTCGTTACTTGCTTCATACACCGTGATGTGCTGATCGCCGGTGATGTTGTTCACTACGGCGTTACCGGACGCGTAGGTGATTTGGAATGACACAGGAGGCACCATTAAGGATGAAGAGCTCGTCGTTGTAGGTGGGATAGCCACGGCTGAGGTCGTTGCTGTCGTCTCCAATGGAGTGGGCCCCGGCGATCGAGTCAGCTCTGTATGGGGTGGTGTATCATGCTTCAAGCTCGAAGGGCTCGTCGCTGTTGGTAGGGACGTCGTCTCTGATAAAGTGAGCCCTGAAGACGATCGAGAGAGGTCAGGATGCGGTATCTCTGCCTTCAAGTTCGAAGTGCTCGGCGCTGCAGGCAAGGGTGCCGTTTCCAATGGAGTCTGCTCTGGTGGCCCAGAGCGTTCCGGCAGTGGGATGCCAGGCTTCGAGCTCGAAGTGGTTGCCGTTGAAGTTGGCAGGGGTATCGTCCCCGATGGAGTGGGCTCTAGCGGTTGAGATAATCCCGCCTTCAAGCGCGAAGACGTCTTCACTGTTGGCGAAGACACCGCCCCCGACGAAGTGGACTCTGGCGATCGAGACTGCTCAGGCTCAGATTGTCGCGTTTTGGCCTTGGATTTGTCAGCCTTGGGCGCAACAGCTCTGCGTTTGATTGCAAAACATCTGAACATGAAATCTATGAAGGCAGCTGCAGCCTTTGACAGAAAGGTAAATGTTGAGGACTGTTCTACTTTGAGCGGAAGGTGATCAAGTAGCTGGCTGCAAGCAACGTGGACCTATTGTGGCTGTGAAGCTTTACCTGCTACTTACTACCATAAGTAAATATGCGACTCTTACTGCCGCACCACCAAAAAATCAATATCACGAACGCGTATTACCAAGCTCCTGGATATCCGCACACTAGAAGTCCCATACTAAGCCAGCTTACACACGAACTGATTCTTGATTGACCAAATATTCGGGGAGATCTGGCAGTCTCAGTGGTCGTCGCGTGCTTTTTCTTGACTGCGGTCCTTTTTTAGCCCCACTTCCTTCCCACATCTTCGGGTCGCCTGCGAACCGCAGTGGCCCTCGTCCACTCCTCCCTTTCCATAGCCTCGAGGTGCCCGCGCGATCGCGGTCCTTCGAGTCTGCGTATCCTCCCCAGATTAGGGCGCCAACTGTGGTCCTTTCCCCCCACGCTTTCCTTCCCACATCCTCGAGGCTCTCTCGTTCCCTCCCTTCTAAATAAGAAAATAAAAAAGAGTTTGATGATGCTATCCGCCCACTCTTGTCGAGTAATTAGCTCAGAATACAGTTCATTTTCTCGGACTGTACTGTAAGCTGTGGGAATGTGTGCAGCTGTCATCTGGACTCTTGCATCGGGATTGAATCCTCTTAATTCAATTATGTTGGCGCCAATCGGAATGTCTAAGTCCAGTTAAAATAAAACCAATTCACCTTCCATTTCGTATCTGGTGCTAGACCTTTACGCGAGAACGTCTGTTGTTGGTGTTGTTCTCGGCTGACTGGTATTCTGGTGGACGGGGCAAAAAAAATATAAGATATGCTCCAGCTAGTCGGGCAGCACAGCGAGAATGCGGATTGAAGTTGCCGCGCCGTAAATTCGATTCGGACTCGAAGCTCAATGCGATTATGTATGTCTGTGTCCAGCTGACATAAGTCAATTGACCAAAGGTAAATGCATAGACTGAATTGAGGGAATAGGACTACAGGATCTTACAGGATGCAAAATAGGTTTAGGAGGGTGGGCACGCAAGGCGGAGTAACAGTAGGCGGAGTAGCAGTACTAGTAGGCGGAGTAGCAGTACTAGTAGGCGTAGCAACAGTACTAGTAGGCGGAGTAACAATAGACAGAGTAATAGGCTCAGACACCAACAACAGTAGCCACCTGGAGCGCAACATCCGTCTGCGCCAAAAGCCGCCCATTGATGCTCGAACCGGTCTGCAATGTAATGCTCGTGGCTCCAAGGACAATCCCTTCGAAGGAAGAACTGGTTCCGAGTGATACAGCTCCAGCCACGACCCAAACGATGTTGGCAGGGGAGGCACCACCGGCCAAGATGACAGATTTTCCGTGGGCTATGGTTAAACCGCCGGCGATCTGGAAGATCCAAGCTATGAAAGGGGACATTTATTAGTGGTCATTCAAATCAAACCGATAAAGAATGTACATACTGTCGGTTGGAAGACCAGCAATGGTGACTGGGGTGGCGATATTGACACTATTGGTCCATTTGTATAACCCCGGGGCGAGTGTGAGGCCTCCGAGGCCACCTGAAGGCAATATTGATAATCAGCCAGCATTAGGTTGCAGAGGGGGGATAGTTCCTCACCGCCGCCGAGGTTAAGGTGATCAGGGTTCACCCGACCCGAAGCGTTGTTATACGCCGTCACCACATCCGATACAGCAGCAATCAAAGTCTTGGGCGTAGGGCTGGTATAGCTCGAGGCAAAAGCGCGCCCGATTATTTGCGTCGAGGTGGCAAAGGTCCCGTCTATGCTTCGAATGAGACTGAACCCGGTGAGGTAGGTCGCTGCAGCGGGGCTGAGGCCGATGTCGCCGGCTATTATGCGAGTTAGCACAGCGATTTTTGAAGAGGAGTATTGACTTACTGATAACAGAGGGGGCGACAGTGGATATTCCCGACTTGGCGACGATTGCGAAATTAGCAGCTGTGCCTAGGGGGACTGCGGGGGGTCCAGCAGCAAGACACCCATTTGTCAAGAACTGCCAGACATGGATAGTCAGCACATGTATCAGGAGCAGTGGAGGGTGGGGGGGGCGTACAAGAATAGCAATAGCGAGGGAGGACATCGCAGGGAACATCGTGAGTATGAAGCTAACAGAGTAGGATGCAATGTTATGAGAGTGTGTTGGGAATGCAAAGGATGCTGCTTTCCAACATCCAGTCGAGGCTCTTTAAGTAGCTTTTACAGTGACATGGCTGAAGCCTCCTCAGCTTTAATTCGTCGAATCAGGCGAAATTGGCCACGCGTCTCACGCTGGAAGTACCCACCAGAAGGTAAACATTCTAGGTGCTGAGCGTTGCCCTTTGGGAAATAAACACGAAGTTCGAGTGGATGTAAGTATACCCAAGATGCCGCACACCTGATCCTTCGCGAAGTCATTGTCATTGTCGCGGTCCTAATACATATCATCAGTGCCGGCGCTCGTCCTTTGAATTTGAATGAGGCAGCATCTCGGCAGAGAGCGTGTCTAAAGGGTATGGAGGCGAGGCAATGTTGTGGAAGGTGACAGCGAGCAAGTGGTTAGACGTGTTAAGGCCGCCTTTAGGCCGCGGCCGTCTCCGCTGTCAGCGTCGGGCGCTCGGCTGCGGAGTCCCGGGGGAAACCCTGGGCCTCCCTGGGCATAGAGTCTTGGACATATTAAAAGATAGCACACGAGGCAACAGCCTACAGGTCCGTCACTGGTACATTCATATAGATACTCCTTTCTGGACGCGAATATGGCTATGCATCACCCAGTGATGCAACTTGCAAGTAACTTGTCTAAGTTAAGGCCAAAGTTGGGGAAGGGATTTGAGGCCCTCTTCGGTCGCCTTTCAACCAGGCATCATTTTGCAGAGGAATTGTGCTGCAGAGAGAATGCGTCAAAGCGGCTCAAAGCGGGTCATGACCGAGTGTGATACAAACAGAGAATTCGCGCCAGGACGAGGAAATGAGGAGCACCGGCGGTGGTGACTTAGGTCCTAGGATTCCCACGTCCCGGGCCTCCGATCCTGCGCTTCCGAGTCGTTTCTTCCAGACTTGTCATCCAATCTCCCGTAAACTGGGCTCACGAGTCTCGAGCTCTGTCTATGTCGCTGTCGTCCGGAATGACTTTCGCGGGAAAAGTGGCGTACCGAACGCAATTGCTACCTTGTATGTTGTGAAACATAGCCCGCCTATTATAGAAACCCCGGTATGTCGCCTTATGTCGCGGTCTACTCCTGTCTACTCTCCCGATCTCCAATTTCTCTCGTTACCCCCCTGCACGGGAATTCCCTAAACTTCCATGCCTCAGATCTATAGCTCTTATTGCCAATTACTTTCGCTCCCAATTGATTTCCACCTCGAGCTGATACCAAAATCAGATGTGAACAAGAACGGATCTATCCGCCTTGCTCCTGTGTACCCCGCCTCACTTGAATTCGTCCTGCTTTCTGGTTCCATTCAGTTGCGCTTGTTCTCTCCCAGCTGACACTACATGGATCAGCCTCGACCCAAAATTTAGGAAGAATTCCCCAGGAGGTTGGTTTCATCTCTCATTGCAATCGCAACCCCTCGTAACTCGGCCTCCTATCTATCGGCCGTCTTGCCAGACAGGTTCGCTACCATGTTCTACCAATTGCTTCGGTGATTAATATTTGTACTCCCGGGCAGCATCTGGTCTCGCTCACTAAGCGAGTATACACGTCCCGTCCTTCCTCTCATCGCAAACCTCGCGAATCTTAACTCGTCGTCCCTGATAACCCCTGCTTCAGATTCACTATTACCAATTGGGAGATTAATCCAGGATTTTTCATGCACCACCTGATATCGAGTGAGCATGTACGGGCCGTGATGCATGCCTGATGCATGATCTGTCCTGGACGATTCCATTGGCGCTGTCCACACTGCTACATACTCAAAACTGGGAGGCTATTCTCAAACTACTCTTCCATCTATAGGCTAATGGGGTCTACAAATATACGCCCCCATCGATAGTGCGTCAGCTCTTCCATCAATGTGACTCGCAACTTTCGTCCGAAACACTTGCAGAAGGTGCCACCATTTACCCTACTGCTTCTGATTTCACGTTCGATTCAAGTATCTCTCATTCTTTGTTCATATTTGACATACATGGCACCCCACTAAGTAAAGTGCCACCGGAAAACATTCCACTCGTCCCTCGAAGAATCGACTTGAACCCATACTTGCGCGTCAAACGGCACATGTCTCATTATCACCACGCGAGTCGGGAAGAATGTGCTAAGTCGGATGCTCTATTGGCTGTGCGATTAACTATGCTGATCGTTTTCAACGCTTGTCCATCGCAGAGGGAAAGTGAATAAAGGAATTCCTGCTACCAGCGGCGCGAGCGTTCTGGCAGTAAATATATCTAGGCGGTCCATACGAGAGGTGTTTCTGTAGGAATTGACGGAAGGAGAGTTGTGCGGCGTTGATTTAGGAGATGCATCGGGCAGGAAATTGGAAATGTTTTAAATTGACACGGGATACATAATGAGGGAAAAAATTGGACCTAAAGGAAACCTTCACTGCAGAGCACCTATATACCTGAGCGCGACCCGTCTAATTTTACGAGCGCCAAATTTGAAAGACCTGATTAAGGCTGGGTGACCGTAGCCACCTGGAGCGCAACAGCAGCCTGCGCCTAAAGCTGTCTATTGATACTCAAACCGGTCTGCGGTGTAATGCTCGTAGCTCCAAGAATAGTCCCTTTGAAGACAGAGTTTTCTCCAAGCGAAACAGCTCCAGCGACGACCCAAACGATGTTGGCAGCAGAGGCACCACCAAACAAGATGCTGGCTTGGATGTGGGCTATGGTCAACCCCCGGCGATCTGGAAGATCCAAGCTGTGGAGGTGGGAATTTATTAGCGGGGGTTCAATTCAAAGCTGTCACAAGTTGGGGCAACTCGTTCATACATACAGATACTATACGGATACATTTACATACATCAAGAACATTCTAGCAACGGACTTTTAGATACATCGTCACGTGACCTGATTGCTCTCGTATCATGTGGCTTGGTCCCCACGTGACTCTTTAGTTATTCCGCTTACGAACGCCGAACGACTTCGGACTTTTACATACGCATCTCTGACTCACCGGGCCCCGCTTTGTCAGATACCTTACTACATGCATTGCTAAGCCTTACTCATTAGGACATATTATCTCACGACTCTTTAGTATAAGTACATAGACCTGTCGACAGAGGATCCTCAGCTTATCCTCTTTGTCTTCAGGTATAGTCTACACTTCACTTACAGTTTCACAATGTTAACTTTGTCTTCAGACTTACGTTCGCTCTCGACAACGGTCGATCTCTCTCTCTCTCAACGTCTAAGACACCAACCTCGCTTATTAGCACCACGAAGAAGCCCTTTCGGGATTACACACGTTACCTTGTAACATTAGGATAAGCTACCATTACTGGAATCGCTTCAACGTCAAAACGTCAACGTCAACAAGTCGCTTCAAGAAAACCGTAGCGCATAATCCGATTGATTTTCTACCTCGAGTGTAACTCAAAGTAAAACTTCTCTCGTCGCCCAGGCGGTCCCCACGAGACTCTGCACACTTGAGTGAACTTCGAGTTCCTCGCTACGCAAACCCCCCGACGCAAAGACAACGTGGCTTCGTCTTCAACCCGTAACTCCTGTCTCGCCCAACGTTCTTGGACCAGACCCCAGTCAATCTCATCCGAAGACCCCAACGACTCCATCGTCAACTATAGACACATTCTTTACATTGGCGTTAGACAACGAGTCCACATCAGACACCCCAGACAAAGAGTCAGGGTCCCATCTCCGAAGAAGAAGGCCGTCGTTTACCGACACCAGAGCACCATCACCCTCCGACCACTCCTGCGTGTCAACTACTCTGACACCCGCAAGTAGTTTTATGCCAGTAGAGCGTTTCAAACTCTCAAAGAAACAACGAGCGACGAACCCAAACAACCCTTTTAATATCTCAAGGGCCACGTCACCAGAACCAAAGAAAATGGACGTCTCAGGCCAGTCCACCCCAGGTGCTCCCGCCAAGAAAACTATCGGCGACATAGACCAAGCGGAGTTAGACACATACTTCCTACGTAGAACTCAGGAAGCCGCACAACCCGCGGTAACCAACCCCGAAACGGAGCTCATGGCGCAACTCCTTGCACACCTGGCCAAACAGGGAAACCTCACCAACGAAGCCATCATCAAAGGCTTATCTAAGAGACCCACGGCATCTCGAGGACCAGAGAAAGTCGGAATTGTTCCCAATAAATTCAAGGGGATCAAAACCGACGCTCGTAGATTTCTCACGGCACTCCGAATGTATCTCACCGCGAACATCAAGATATACAACACAGAAGAAAAGATCCTCTCTCTCGCATTCAGTCTTTGTGAGGACAAAGCAGCGGAGTGGCTCCAACCATACATGCACAACTCTCTCCAAACCGGGGATCGTTTAAAGAAAGCCTCCTGGAGAGAAGACCATCCAGACTGGTCCGATGACGACGAAGATGATTTCGAAATGGTGTACGAGGACGAGGATTTTACAATTTCCACCTTCACCGAATTCATCATCAAATTCAAAGAAGCATGGATATCTTCCAACGCAAAGGCAGAAGCTCGAATCGCGATCCTGAGCATAGTCCAGGGTACCACATCGGTATCTGATTATCATACCAGATTCATGCTTGTCGGCTCCCAGACCGGTTACAGCAATGTCGACCTTCTGGAACGCTTCCGCGCAGGTCTCGCATATTCTATCCGCAACACCATCAGTTCCTGGGATCGGGACATGAAAACAATTCCCAAAATGAAAGCCGCCGCCCTCAAAGCAGAATTACAACGGGTGGAACTCACTGGTGCAAGCGCTCGCCAGTCCGCCCCTGCGGCAACCACCCCACGCAACGACAGTTGGCGTACAAGGACACCTAGCACCGCCTCGCCTTCATCATCTAAAGAAAGCCAACTGTCCCCTGGAGTTCCCATGGAAGTAGATGCAAACACACTTGTTTGCTACAACTGCTACAAAGAAGGACACATCGCGAGGAAATGCACCCAGGAAGGGAAGTCCCCTTATCGGAAGGTCATCGTCAAAGCTGCCAAGGTAGCTGCGACGTCATCTGATGCCGGTAAAAAGACGGAGTTTGTGGAAAGTTCCTCCAAGAACAGCGAGAAGGGCAAAGACACCACTTGAATCGTTGAACTTGAGCAAAACCTCAACGAGATGCAGATTAAGTTTGCCTCTCTCGCCTCCATGATATCCGCCAGGAACGAAGCTGAGGGTTCGGGTTTTTAGGTCAGTCGACATCTGTGACCAGGGTGGCCGACTACATACATTCTCATCTCGAACGGACTAAAGTAAATATCTGTAGCACGATTACGAACTCTATATCTCTCAATGAACATTTTCATGTACCTATTAGTATTATCGGACGCTCTCAGACGATCATCATTGCTGCGATGATCGATTCTGGGGTGTCGACTTTATTCATTAATCAGAAGTTTGTTAACGAACACAACATTCCCATACGCAAGTACCCAAACCCGATCAGACTTTTAAATATTGATGGAACGGACAATGAGAGCGGGTCAATTACGGACTATTGTGTACTAAACATGGAAGTAGGAGGAAAGAAGATGGAAGAAATCTTCACTGTCACTGGCATTGGCAACGAGGACGTGATCATTGGGATTGATTGGCTCAGACACCACGACCCCAAGATCAGTTTCAAATCGGGCACTATGCAAATTCCCGAGGAGAAAGTCCTATTCGCCGCTGGAACAGAGTTGGAAGAAGAGGAAGATAGGAAAATCAAGGAGAAACTACCAGAACGATACTGGAAGTACATCAACATCTTTCACAAAAGCAAAGCCGAACGTCTCCCAGAACACAAGGAGACTGATCACGCTATCAACATGAAAGAAGGCTTTGTGCCCACCAAGGCTAAACCATATCCCTTGTCGGCACCCAAACAAGTCGCGCTCGATCATTGGCTCGAGGATCAGTTACGGAAAAAGTACATCCGTCCCTCGAAGTCACCAATGTCGTCTCCCTTCTTCTGGGTACAGAAGCCAGGGACGACGGAATGGGTTGAAGCGCGCCCCTGCCAAGATTATCGCAAACTAAATGAATGGACGATCAAAGACAATTACCCCATGCCGATGATTAAAGAAATTCTAGAAAGCATCTTTGGCAGCGACGTCTTCACCAAAATGGACATCAGATGGGCGTTTAATAATGTCCGCATTAAGAAAGGAGATGAATGGAAGGCCGCCTTTGTTACCAATCGAGGTCTGTTTGAACCTACTGTCGCCTTCTTTGGACTCGCCAACATGCCTGCAACCTTCCAACGTGAGATGGAACGAATCTTCTATGATCTCATCATCCTCGGTCTCGTCATCATCTACTTCGGCGGCGTCCTAGTTCACGGAAAGAAAGCCGACATTGAAGCTCACCACAAGGTTGTTGAACAGGTCATGGACCGCCTTGTGGAAAATGGATACTTCCTCAAAATCGAGCAATGTGAATTCAATCAAGATGAGATTGCGTATCTAGGGGTTATGGTCAAACATGGGAAGATTTCCATGGACCTCAAGAAAGTCAAGGCAATCGAAGAATGGCCCCTGCCAAAATGCGGCCATGACATCCAGATGTTTGTCAGCCTTGCTGGGTATTACCGAAAGTTCATCAAAGATTTCAGCAACATTGCCAAACCGCTTTATGTCCTCACCAAGAAGGATCGGAAATGGTACTGGATAGAAGAAGAACAGAAGGTGTGGGACGATCTAAAAGCAGCTTTCCTGCTCATGCCAAACCTCACAACATATATGTCTGACGAACCCCTCCGTCTAGAAGTCAATGCATCGGGCTATGCTACCGGTGGCGTCCTCCTCTAAAGACAGAAAGAAAGTGGTGACTGGTTACCTCTGGGTTTCATCTCTAAATCATTCGATCCCGCTCAGAGGAACTATGACATCTATGACAAAGAAATGCTCGCTATCATTCGAGGATTTGTAGAATGGGAAAACCTCCTCCAAAGCGTCAAAGTCACCTTCGAAACCTGGTCCGATCACAAGAACTTAGAGTACTGGCGCATGGCATGTAACCTCACCCGCCGACAAGCCAGATGGGCTCTGTACCTCACCCAATTTGACTTCATCATTGTTCACAAACCAGGGAAAGGAAACATAGCAGCAGACACTCTTAGCCGAAGAGCTGATCATTTTGTAGAAGATTGCAACAACAACAAAGATCAGATCATGCTAGACACGAAACACTTCAAAGTAGCTGCAACCCACCATTTCACTATCTCAGCGACACGCTTCCACGAAATTGTCATTCACCCCGATGAATCCTTATTAGCACATATTCACACGAAGTGGCATCAGCTCTTGAGTTGGTCCAGAACTTCGGCCCTGTAAATCTACAGAAGGGCCTGGAGGAATGGAACGCAGAGCAAGGACTCATACTCCGCCGAGGAAAAGTCTATGTGCCATTGGACAACTCGATTCGTCGAGATGTTACGAGAGCGCACCATGACGTCCTCCCAGCCAGACACCCAGGACAAGCAAAGACACTCGAGCTGATCTCTCGAAACTACTGGTGGCCCGGAATGACTAAGTTTATCAATGAATATGTCGATAGTTGTGACCCTTGTTTCAGGGGAAAACAACAACGAGGCAAGACCTACGGATTCCTAAAACGGATCGAAGTCAGCAGCATTCCATGGAAGAAAGTAGCCAGCGACTTCATCGTCAAACTGCCAATATCCAATGGTTTCGATTCCATCCTGACGGTTGGAGACATGGGCACCAAACAAGTCCACTTCATTCCTTGCAGCGAAACTGCAGATGCAGCTCAAACAGCCGATATGTACATCAAAAACGTCTTCAAACTCCACGGTGTTCCTGAGCACATGGTTACAGATCGCGGCCCACAATTCACCTCGGCATACATCCGCGAAATCTACAAGGGAATCAGAGTCAAACCCACTCCTACTACGGCATATCACCCTCAAGGCGACGGCTTCTCGGAACGATGGAATGCGGAAATAGAACAGTACCTCCGCATCTTCTGTGATTACCGACAGAACGACTGGGCAGGCTTATTACCGATAGCCGAGTTTGCTTTCAACTCCCGTGTTCACTCTGCCACCGGGAAAAGCCCTTTCTACATGAACTACGGTTACGACCCTGAGTTCCAAGTATCCCTGAACCCTGTCACCAGAGTCCCGGAAGCCGGCAAACGACTAGAGTTGTTGCAGCGTGCACGGGAAGATGCGGAAGCGGCAATACACCTATCACAGGAACGGATGAAGTATTTCTATGACAAAAATGTACGAGATGCTCCAACATACGAGATCGGTGACATGATCTGACTCAGCGCCAAGAACATAAACACCACGGCACCTAGCAAGAAACTTGCAGACAAGCAACTTGGCCCCTATCGCATTCTACAGAAAGTTGGACCTCTCGATTACGAACTAGACCTTCCAGTCACAATGAAGATTCACCCTATATTCCATGTGCAACTTCTGAGCCCGCACAAAGCAGACACACTTGGACGCATACTTCCTCCGCCCCCACCAGTCGAGATCGAAGGCGAAGAAGAATGGGAAGTCGAAAAGGTTCTAGATTCTCGTCGCTATCGAAACCAACTCCAATACCTAGTCAACTGGAAAGGAACGATGGCGTCAGAAAACACATGGCAACCTGCAAGAGACTTGGAACACGCCCAAGAACTCATCAAAGCTTTCTATCTTGCGCATCCATCAGCAAGGAAGTAGCTACTGTTCTGGGACGAACAGCTAATAAAGGGGGGGATAATGTCACGAGTTGCCCCAACTCGTTCATACATACAGATACTATACAGATACATTTACATACATCAAGAACATTGTAGCAACGGACTTTTAGATACATCGTCACGTGACCTGATTACTCTCGTATCATGTGGCTTTTTTTTCATTTTATCCAGTTTTATTCAGCTATGGGGCTCCGCCCCATGCTACTGATCTCTCTACAAAGTCGTAGGTAGTTAAGGAGAGGTTAATGGTGTCTAATCTGTACCATCTCCTCCTGTTCCCGATAGGGCTTTAGACAAGACTTGAACCCCCGCCAGACGAGCTGTGCGGGCTGTACGAGGCGGCATTCCCATACCGTTCTCGCCTCCCCTATGTACCTCGTCTTCTTCTGTGTCGTCTTTGGTGTGGCTAAGCTGGTTCTGCAACATATCCGTGCGAGACGGAGGGTGGGGTGTGATGCTCTGAGAGCGTGCACCCAGGGATCATGTGGCTTGGTCCCCACGTGACTCATTAGTTATTCCGCTTACGAACACCGAACGACTTCGGACTTTTACATACACTGTCACGCTGTGAAATGGTTTCACACCCAAAATCGGACAGAGAACATGATCTGCATTTTACTGCATTTAAGCCCTCCGCTACTTTAACTCGGAATTTGCATGTACAGTTGTGAGAAACGAATCGTTTGCTAAGAAATTTTGGCATACTGGAAAGATCCATGATACTGTTAAGATCATGTACAAAGAAAATTTAAGGGCACACAGTACAAACTCAGGTGTATATGATGGAATTCAGTAAATCACGACAAAATCTCAAGGCCTGGACTCGGATTCTTCACCAAAGACCACAAAGGCAGCCAAGATTATTAACCTCGTAGAATCCCCCTATTATTCTTGACACCCAAGCCAGAAATATGGTTCCAACACTTAACAAGGGACAACATCCAACCACCGGAACTGACAAGCATTCTCCGCCGTAGACTAACCTTGACAACACCTATCACCGCCGATAACAAAAGAAGCACATCCAAATACGAAACACCGGCATGGTGCCCCAAGCTAACCATAATTGGAAATAGTTGCCCAAGCCCCCAGCCGACGGGATGATTAGGACCCTGAAATGCTCCACGCTGTCAAATAAAAGACTCTTTAATTAGTCATCTGAAATTCACATCTCTGATAATCAATGCCTCGCTAGCAGGACACCCAAGAAAGAACAATAAATTCCCTGCTAAAATACAAGAGGACGACAAGATGATAGAACGACAGCAACAAATACAACAAGACAAAGACAATGAGTATTGAAGGTGTCCATTCCCAGAATCATTCTAACGACACAATTCCGCCTTCGTGAACAAGCCAGTCCCGTCCCACCAAGTCCTCAATACTATCTGTATAGTGCATTGATGAACCCGACTCTGATGACTCTGACCAGCCCACTTCCGACCTATACCCCACCGAGTCATCATCCTCAGAATCAGAATCAATGCAGCGGCCTGCAGCTGAATTTAGGAAATCATCATCCCCTGGGAGTCCCTGAACAGTGATGTTGTAAACAGACACTTCCTCCACCTCTTCAAAGACGACCACCTGAATGGGGAAGCAGGATATATCCTTGAGCAGGGAGCGGCACCAATGACACATGGGATGCATCCAGGATAATCGAGTGATGGGAAGATTGAGAGAATGTGGAACAGCAAGACACAGAGGTTGGGCGCCTGATTCAATGTCCTTGAAGATGACAAAAGAGGTTTGAAAGAGGGTGTAGTCACGTTCATGGGAAAGCAGATTGCCCAGCTGCACGCAAATGCTGATTGGTGAAAGGAGGAGAATGCAAGAAGACTGAACGTCTCCACTGCATACAACAAACAACGAAGTATCCACCCATCGAGGCCATCCAGGGTTGACGCGGAATGCCCTGCCAAGAGTAACCTGGCCAGCGGATTGTGGAGGGACAAGAGAAGGGCGATCAAGGAGAGTGGGACAAAGACTGTAACAGTCAGAAGATTGAAGGTCCTCAGGGTCAAACCCAGAGCCTGGCAACGGCGACCTAACAAGAGCCCACTATAATCAGAAGAGCCCACTCATGATACAGAAATTCACAACACACGAGCACAGCAAGTCGGGAGTGTCTTGTTCCATCAAATATTCCCGGCCCGATCCATCATCACCCTCTAAGACATTGCTAAATCAGGACTATCAGCACCAAACTCACGGGTTACACAAATACTTGACACTCACAATCTTTGACGGATCAATAAAGCTGAGCGGAATGACAGGATGTGCTGGCAGATGAAAGAAAGCATTAAGAAAGACGTAAACAACAACTGCACTTACACCCGAAGCATTTCGACACTAAATCATCGGCAAGGCCCGATACTAGCTTCCATTATGCTTCCCACACCACCAGATGTTCAAATTCTACCGAAGAGTTTCACTGCCACTTGACCACTATCCAGCTCATTTCTTCCAAAATCATCAAGGTTACTAGACATTTTAGCAAGATGCCATTACCCTACAGTTCCCTTTGCTAAAAGTCCACATCCAGACTACTTGGGATAAATTTAAGCCACAGCAAAGCAAGAAGGTTAAAGGTTAAAATCTGAGACTTCTACTCAATATTGAAGTACCAATTTACCCCAATACGAACATGTGATTACCTGGAGGTCATCGGTTCAATCCTGGCTCAACAACTACATTTTTAGGACATTTAAGAATAACAGTTGACAGGTGTCACCACCCACATGGCAAATTTATGAAAAATACCAAAAGTCACAATGTCAAACCCTGCACATGACCCACAGAAAAATATGCCACACAAGTCACATTAATTAGGGTACTTCCAGCATGACAAACAGGGTACTGAGGATCAATCAGCATTTTTTTTTAAAACTAAGGTACTTTAATCAGTCAGCACATTAGTAGGGTGTTTTGGAAAAGTCAGCATCAGTCATGGAATATTCTAGGAACTCCACCATCAGTCAGCAGTAAATCTGGGCCCCATTTTATTAAAATTGGATCAGTCAGCCAAAGATATTTGGGGTGTTTAGGATCGGTCAGCACAACATTTGGGGACCTTTCGCTCAGTCAGCCTCAGTCAGCATAATATTTGGGACCATTGTCTCAGTCAGCAAGTAACAAAAAAAATGGGGTATGTAATGTTTGTAATACAGATAGATATTAGTGATTGGGTTAGCAATCCCAAAAAGGACATCAGAATTAGTATATAAGGACTAGCTAGATTTTGCTTTCAGCATGTTGATATTGAGTCTTTAAGTTTCCCCCTCACTTACAACCCACTGTAGGTACCCCTAAGTACCTAACTCTTTACACAAGCTACTATACAAGGGTCAATTATTTATTTTGACTACTTGTCTTGCAATAGAACGATACATTAAGCAAGCCACAACTGTGTGATCAGTTGTATCTTTTGATAAGTGACTAAAAGTCGCTATTTGACAATACCTCATTGCGCCAGAGAACGTTAGGATCCGTGCCAGCACAGCATTCTGAGCAGCTTAAGTCTAAGAAACAGACTAAGTGTGTGTCAAATCGAGCCTGACAGGAGCGTTAAAATTAAGAACCTTTGCAAAAACATACAGATTTCGATATTTGTGTTTCACAACAATTCCAACCATCAGAGTTATAGTCACAGACAGACTTGGCTTTGTATCTATAACAGTTACCATCAGCATCAGACTCTTCCCGTTTAAAGTAGCTGTTGGCATTACTTGCAGCTACTAAATCCTAAAAACCCTTATAACTTTCTTCGGAATCGACGTTAGGTCACTAAATAACCGACTTTTCAGGAAGAACTCAAACTAGGGACAGCCTGTCGATATTTGTTTGGACCGGCAACTCTAGGGATAAGTATAGAACACTTTTCCGTCATCACAACGCATCTCTGACTCACTGGGCCCCGCTTCGTCAGACACCTTACTACATGCATTGCTAAGCCTTACTCATTAGGACATATTATCTCACGACTCTTTAGTATAAGTACATAGACCTGTCGACAGAGGATCCTCAGCTTATCCTCTTTGTCTTCAGGTATAGTCTACATTTCACTTACAGTTTCACAATGTTAACTTTGTCTTCAGACTTACGTTCACTCTCGACAACGGTCGATCTCTCTCTCTCAACGTCTAAGACACCAACCTCGCTTATTAGCACCACGAAGAAGCCCTTTCGGGATTACACACATTACCTCGTAACAAAAGCGGTGTAGAATGTGATGGGTGCTCGTAGTGCGCCACCATGGTAGTCCTGCACACCTTGATCACTTTTACTTTTAATCGCCCAGGCGTCGTCGTACAGACCGCTCAAATTTGAACTTTGCAGAACTTCTCGTCTATCCTTGTATTTCTTATTATACGGATTTATGGATTATGGCATGCTTTTGTAAGTGTCCTTTTACTCTACTGACTGGTTATAACAATAGTTAGGGGGTAATCTAAACATAACACTGAGCCCAATTATCTCCGTACACGAAACGAGTGAGATCCAGGCAATTCGACTGTTGACCGATTACAACAGTATCATATGGTTGCCCCAGCCCCGTCCGGTATTCAGGGGGGACCCAGAAGATCAATTCAGTGGGGGAATTCTGCACCCAACCATAGGCGAGATGGGAGCTCGATGTATGATATCTTTGTGATTCTCTTGAATGGCAGCTGGCATCTATGCATATTTCAAAGATGCGGATAGTCATGTCATCCGAGCCCGATGCAAGGTGCTCGCCGTCTGGTGAAAATGCCACGGAGGTCACAGAGGCCATATGGTATTCAAATGGTGCGGCAAGGAGTGTTCCCATACATGCATTCCAGGTGCGGATGGTCCTGTCGTTCAAGCCCGATGTGATGCACTCACCGTCCGGTGAAAATGCCACAGAGTTCACCCTTTCAGTGTGGCCCAAGAATGGGCCTGCGACGAGCTCGCTGGTGCGGGGATCCCAGATGCGGATGGTCTTGTTGTCCGAGCTCAATGCAATGCGCTCGCCGTCCGGCGAAAATGCCACGGAGCGCACCCAGTCTGTGTGCCCCTTAAATGGCCCTGCGACGAGCCCACCAGTGCGTGCATCCCAGATGTGAATGGCCTTGTCGTATGAGGCCGATGCAATGTGCTTGCCACCCAGTGAGAACATCAAGGAAAAACAACTTTACTACATAGTAGTATGTAGCTTATATAGATCCAGTAGCCCTGTAGCAACCCGGCCGGTATATACAAGTCCAGTAGCTCCCGCATACAGTACAGTAGTGATATATACCACTCAGTAGCTGGGTAGCGCGGTAGCTGGATACCACCAGCAGAGATATATAGTGATACATACCTGACACCCAATGTGAAGTAGAATCCAGTTGCTTTCTTTTGTAGCCCCCCGGACAGTTTCCACATCATAGGGAGGTGGGTAAATTCAGGTTATATTCACACTAAATACATATACAGCTCGGAGATACAAGAAGGAAAAGAAATGTACCCTATAAATCACAAACAAGCTAGTCGTCATCCGATCACCTTAAAAACATGACCTGTGCTTGTACGAGTCAGGCATGGAGCAACAAATCAATGGATGCTGAGAGAGAGATTGGCGGGAGGAACCTTCAGACACGATGTCAGAGCCAGATTAGACACAAAAGGAGAGGAAATACATACCAAGTGCTTATTTGATGGTAGGCATGGAAGCACATGGGCTCGATGTATCAGCATCCCTCCATCCAGTGTGCAGAGAGCATAGGGTGAATAGGTGGACATGACCACACAAAGAAGACAAATAAAGGAGACAACATACCTTCTTCTCTGCTCAAGACTCCCTGGACCTTCAAACTAGTCCCTGACTACCCCCATGGTCCACCGTTGATCACCTATGCCGCCGTGTGCGCAGAGCGTGCACAACAGTGTAGTGAGTCGCTGTGGATAATCTGTCCATCAGACCAATCTGTCGAGCCTGAGCCATACACTGAACACCCAGAGAATGAAAAGAAACACAAGGATAATGTGAAGAGTAAGAGGAAGGAGGAAAAGCGACAGGAAGCAGGGAATGAAAATTTTCTTTATGTAAACAGAGTTTCGATAACGATGTGCATTGCCACTTCTGCCAATCACGAGCGGACTTTGAAACAACTTGAACGAATTTCGCCACAACTTCATTCTTGATTGTTCAACGTCTTCAAATGGCCTTGCCTTGCGCTCCCTGACAAGGCGAGCAGGACTGCGACATGTCAGCTATCACCGAAAGGACCACAAGTTAGAGGCGGGCTAATACTGGTGTAGAGGGGATGGGGGTAATGCCGGTGCAGTTGCAGATCTAATAATTAGTACTCTAGAGTAGGTCCCGTAGACAGGTCACTGTCAGTAATTGACATACCTTAGGCCCAAGCCACGGTAGCATCAATAGCTTGGTGACCCAGCTATATTCCGCTACGGAGCCTTACAGTAGTAGTAATAGCTTGCTACTGTAGCGGTATATAGCTGGGTAACCAAGCTATATACCGCTACTGGGGTCTCCATGGCATACTTATTCAGCTACAGGAGTCAATATACCGCCATGTAACCAACATAGCTTTGGCGAGGAGCTACGGGCTGAAAAAATTTTCCTTGATAAATACCACAGATTTTACTAAGCCAGTGTGCCCCTCAATGACCTGTTCACAAGACGGCCAAGCTGTTCTTGTGCTGTTTGTGACGTGCAGTGTGTTGTTTATGATTGATGAATAACACGACTGATAACTGACGTAGAAGGAGCAAAAGGAAGGGTCGAGATGTACACATGCGGCGCACTGTCCGCAATGACGCTCGCAAATGCACCAACAAATTTGATGCCATCCTTGGCAAATCCGTGCACTGCGTCGTCATGGTGCTGTGTATGCGTTAATACACTGGTGTTCCTGGCACGTTGATTAGGGTGCTCACATTGCTATGTTTCTCCATAACCACCATTGGAGGCCTATAGGTAAAATTATCATGATACAGCCTGTGCATCCACGCAAATTGCATTGCAATACGAGCGTGAGTTGACGAGTCCCTGTAATTGTGATGTATCACTGTCCACAGGTGGCTGGTTGGCACCGGGGCCTGGGGGGCTGCGCCTTTTTGGGAATGGGCACCAGGGCTGCTGGCTTGAAAATGACCATTCCCAATAGGGCAGGTGGTACAAAAGCTGTGCTGGTTTTTTGCAGGGCTTCCCTGGGGTTGGGGGTGGCCTCAAATCGAAAATGATGATTCCCATATGCGGTGGATAAGTGTTGAGTGTGCCTGGGTGCTCGGGCGACCCGGGGGATGGTGCGTTTTGGTGATGTGGCTGTGTTGATGCGAGGAGGAGCAGTGGCTGCATCTGTCACCGCCATTACCCGATTAGGCCTCACAAACCCTGCCTGCTGATCGTCGCAAGTCAGATTTTGGGTTCACAATGCACATGCCTTCACATTAATCCTCCACCTGCATTTCTGTTCCACTTCACAATCATAATGCCTTAAGTTCAACTTGTAATTATATGAGTCCGTAGGCGCTTAGGCACACATCAGAAGTCTTAGTGCCCTTTAAAGTTTACTAACTTACTAAGCCTCTGTTCTGTTCGCTAAGTTCTGTTCGCTAAGTTCTGTTCGCTAAGTTCTGTTCGCTAAGCTCTGTTCGCTAAGTTCTATTCGCTGAGTCACAATTAACCAGGCCTCTGTTGCATTGATATCACCCTTTTGTAGAGTATTAATCAAAATCTATTCAAGTATGCACAATAAAGAAGCTCGCAACGATGAAAGTAGGCGGGAAGAATAGTACAAGAGTTTATCAGCCGTCTGCGGGAAGAACATGATCGAAACCTGGTTACTGTCTCCTGCCCCTTTTCGCAGTGTCACTTCCCCCCTGAGTATTCTGCTTGTGTTTATTTGTCTTCGTCTTTCCTGGAGCTTGTGTATTGGCGGATGGCTGAGCATTAGTGGCACTGGTGACAAGTTTCACGGACGGGTTGCGGGCTCTGGTGGACAGATCACGGGGTGCAGGTGCCGACTTCTTCTTCTTCGCCTTCATTTCCTTCGCCTCCGGCACACCATCCTCCCTGATTGCCTCCATCTCAACATCACCACTCCCGGCTTTCTT
>KV417518.1:18983-32012 GCA_001630335.1 Athelia psychrophila | reverse complement strand
GTTTGCAACGCTTGTCCATCGCAGAGGGAAAGTGCATAAAGGAATTCCTGCTAACAGCGGCGCGAGCTTTCTGGCAGGAAATATATCTAGGCGGTCCATGCGAGAGCTGTTTCTGTAGGAATTGACGGAAGGAGAGTTGTGCGGCGTTGATTTATGAGATGCATCGGGCGGGAAATTGGAAACATTTTAAATGAACACGGGATACATTATAGGGGAGAAAATTGGACCTAGGAAACCTTCACTGCAGAGCATCTATATACTTGAGCGCGACCCGTCTAATTTTACGAGCCCTCCGACTCTGAAAGACCCGATCAAGGCTGGGTGGCGGTAGCCACCTGGAGCGCAACATCAGTCTGCGCCAAAAGCCGTCCATCGATACTCAAACCGGTCTGCAGCGTAATGCTCGTGACTCCAAGAATAGTCCATTTGAAGACAGAGTTTGTTCCAAGGGAAACAGCTCCAGCGACGACCCAAACGATGTTGGCAGCGGAGGCACCACCGGTCACACGTCACGGGTCTTGCGATTTTAGCACCCATGGGAAGGTTATGGCTCCAGGTGTCGAATTTTGCTGACTTTGGGAACTAAACGGGAGGTTCAAGTGGACATCGGAGTCCCTGCCCGTCCTAATCCGCAAGTTCAACATCAGTGCCTGTGCTTGCCACTGCTCGTGCAGCACATGATAAACGCATGATAGCATCTCGACAGCTAGGGTGCTGCGACATATTATTATACCTCTTGAAGGGAAGCTAATCTGAACTCTGCAGAACTTCTCGTCTATCCATGTATTTTTTATTATACGGATTTATGGATTATGGCGCGCTTTTGTGAATGTCCTTTTCCCCTGCTGCCGATTCTTCAAAGCTTCTGGTTGCAATGGATGCAGCCCCGAACAGCCGCAAAATAATCTCGAATGCCTTCATGACACGAGATCCTTGATCATGAGCACTACTTGTATCCAACTCTTGATGGCTCTAAGAGATACTACGCAGTGCTATAATAAATTAGAACGTTTAATCGCATCTGTTACAAATTACTGACTGGCTATAACAATAGGTGGGGGGTAATCTAAACATGACACTGAGCCCAATTATCTCCGTACACGAAACGAGTGAGATCCAGGCAATTCGATAGTTGACCGATTACAACGGTATCAGACGGCTGCCACAGCCCTGTCCGGTATTCGGGGGGGACCCAGAAGATCAATTCAGTAGGGGAATTCTGCATCCAACCATTGGCGAGATGGGAGCTCGATGAAGGATAGCTTTGTGATTCTCTTGTATGGCAGCTGGCATCTATGCCCATTTCAAAGATGCGGATAGTCATGTCATCTGAGCCTGATGCAAGGTGCTCGCCGTCTGGTGAAAATGTCACGGAGGTCACCGAGGCCGTATGGTATTCATATGGTGCGCCAAGGAGTGTTCCCATACGTGCATTCCAGACGCGGATGGTCCCGTCGTTCGAGCCCGATGCGATGCGCTCACCGTCCGGTGAAAATGCCACGGAGCGCACCCAGTCCGCATGTCCCTCGAATGGCCCCGCGACGAGCTCGCCAGTGCGTGCATCCCAGATGCGAATGGTATTATCATCCGAGCCTGATGCGACGCGCCCACCGTCCGGCGAAAATGTCACAGAGCGCACCCAGTCCGTGTGCCCCTCAAATGGCCCCGCGACGAGCTTGCCAGTGCATACATCCCAGATACGAATGGTATTATCATCCGAGCCTGACGCAACACGTTCATCGTCTGGCGAAAATGCCACCAGATACACCGGGCCTGTGTGCCCCTTGAATGGCCCGGCGACGAGCTCGCCAGTGTGTGTATCCCATATGCAGATGTTCCCATTATCCAAGCCTAATGCGATGCGCTCACCGTCTGGCGAAAATGCCACAGAGCGCACCCAGTCCGCGCTCCGCTCAAATGGCCCTGCGATGAGCTCGCCAGTGCGTGCGTTCCAGATGCGAATAGTTCCGTCATTCGAGCCCGATGCGACGCGCTCACCGTCCGGGGAAAATGCCACGGAGCGCACCCGCTCCGTGTGCCCCTCAAATGGCCCTGCGACTAGCTCGCCAGTGCGTGCATCCCAGATGCGGACGGTTTTATCATACGAGGCCGATGCGATGCGCTCGCCACCTGGTGAGAATACCACGGAGGTCACAGAGTCCGTATGCCACTTGAATGGACTTGTGACAAGCTTGCCGGCATGTGCATCCCAGATCCGGATTGTATTGTCCCATGAGCCTGATGCGACACGCTCACCGCCCGGCGAAAATGCCACGGAGCGCACCCAGTCCGTGTGCCCTTCAAATGGCCCTGTGACGAGCTCGCTAGTGCGTGCATCCCAGATGCGAATGGTGTTATCATCCGAGCCTGACGCGATGCGCTCACCGTCCGGTGAAAAGACCACGGAGCGCACCCAGTCCGTGTGGCCCTCCAATGGCCCTGCGACGAGCTCACCAGTGCATGCATCCCAGATGCAAACAGTATTATCATCCGATCCTGATGCGACGCGTTCACCGTCCGGGGAAAATGCCACGGAGCGCACCCAGTCCGTGTGCCCCTCGAATGGCCCTGCGACGAGCTCGCCAGTGCGTGCATCCCAGATGCGTACGGTCTTGTCATATGAGGCCGATGCAATGCGCTCGCCACCTGGTGAGAATACTACAGAGGTCACTGAATCCTCATGCCACTTGGATGTTGCGGCAAGGACCGTGCCCGTGCGTGCGTTCCAGATGCGGATGGTCCCGTCATTCGAGCCCGATGTAACGCGTTCACCATCTGGTGAAAATGCCACGGAGCGCACCCAGTCCGCATGTCCCTCAAATGGCCCTGCGACGAGCTCGCCAGTGTGTGCATCCCAGATGCGCACGGTCTTGTCATACGAAGCCGAGGCAATGCGCTCGCCACCCGGTGAGAATACCACGGAGGTCACAGAGTCTGTATGCCACTTGAATGGCTCTGCGATAATCTTTCCAGTGCGTGCATCCCAGATCCGGATGGTGCTGTCCCATGAGCCTGATGCGACGCGCTCGCCGTCCGGCGAAAACGCCACCGAGTACACTTTACTAGTGTGGCCCTCGATGACTTGTTCGCAAGACGGCCATTCCATCCTTGTGCTGTTTGTGACATGCAGCGTGTTTTTTATGATTGATGAATAGCACTGACTGATAACTGAGATAGAAGGAGCAAAAGGCAGAGTCGAGATATACACATGCGGCGCACTGTCCGCAATGACACTCGCAAATGCACTAACAAACTTGATGCCGTCCTTGGCAAATCCGTGCACTGGATCACCATGGTCCTGCGTATTTGTCAATAAACCGGCGTACATAACACGTTGGTAGGGTGCTCACGCTGCTACGACTCTCCACAACTACCATTGCTTCCAATGCAGCACGTCCTTCTCCGATAAGACTGAGGACCTCAAGCCAGTAAAGGAAGAATACTTTAAAAAACTCGAGAATCAACGATCGGATATTGTGATCGAATGTATTTGTGTTTCTGAGATGTTCAGACCAGAATCGGCATGCATATGCAAGGCTTGGTGGAATTGCTGATTTGATACGCTCAGCGAGGTCGTGCACATCGCGATTCAGTAGATATGATGTCTTCAGCCCACATATGTTGAAGCGTAGGAACCTTTTCATGACGTGCAAGCATCCCATAGTGAAGTCGGCATGATGCTTTGACTTGTCGATGAACCAGGGCTGACCTCCGCACGCATGATAATCGGTGAGGTAATCGGCAAATGAAGCATGGAGAGTTCGAACGGGAAGACCCTCTGACCACTGGAGCAAGCAACCAAGCTTCCGTAAGATAGGCCGACATGACTTGGAAGGCCTCAGATCCAACATGTTATCTATGGTATCGTCAGTCAGCGGGATTCTGCCCACGATGACCGCCCCTAGAATCTTGAGGCAATTTTCTGTGGATGCCTCGCTTGGTTCCCAATTGCAGGCGGAGCGAAGCGCGGTGGCGTACAAGTCACCAAGGGAGAAGGCCTGCTGGCTCAGTAACCGGTGCAGACGCTCATCTAGATCGTCAGCGGCGCTCAGGTATCGGATGCTTGTTGCTGCCCAGATGAATGAATCGTCGGCGCGCGAGCCTAATTGCACCGCTGTCTGCGCCCCTGGCCAACCAAGTGGCAATTCATCACTAACCCCCCTATCCCGATACAGCATATTGAGTTCGTGCTGGATGTAACGCAGCACATCTGCTGCACTCGACCACTCCACAGAGTTGAGTGACACCGATTTGATTCCTGGGTGAGAACCGAACGCGTTTATCAAGTCAAGCTCTGGACGACCAGTGATAAGGAAGCGGAAGTGAAGGGGAAGTAGAGGTAGATGTGTTGTAAGGAGGTACACGAGGGCTCTTCTGGATTTAGCGTCGCCACACTCGTCAAAAGCGTCGAGGATGATGACGATGGGAGTCGCCAAGTTGGATGAGCAGGAGCGCAGTGGCTCCAGCACCAGTGCCTTGAATTGGGCATCGAGAGGCCTCGTGGCGATCTCCGTATCCTTCTCTATTGCATCACATATCGCGTCCCTGAGGACGCTATTCGCTAAGGCGAGTTGGTATGCTAATGTGCGGATGACTCCATCGGGGCTGCTCTGGGAAGGTGAATTTCGGTTGAAGAAGAGAAACGGCCCGCGTTGACCGCGGTCGTGTAGCCACTCCGCCATCGTTGTCGAGATGGTGCTTTTTCCAGAACCGGCCACGCCGTAAAGCCACAATACGTTAGTCTCAGGCGTGGGCGTTGTAAGATCGGCGATGAGGCTTTGCAGGAGGGCGGTGCGTGTGCCCTCCAAGCACTGAGGTCGGGAAGTGGCATCCATCCTAGCAGGATCGAGCATCTTCAGGAGAATGAGTGCATGATGAGCAGGCGATCTAAAGGTAATAAGCCGTTGTTAAATGAGCATGCGAGTGAAATACAGAAAAGCTCACTGGTTACTTGCTTCATACACCGTGCCGTGCTGATCGCCGTTGATGTTGTTCACTACGGAATTACCAGACGCGTAGGTGATTTGTAATGTCACAGGAGACACGACTAAGCTTGAAGAGCTGGCCGCTGTAGGTGGAAAAATCGCCGCTGAGATCGTTGCGGTCGTCCCCAATGGGGTGGGCCTTGGCGGTCTATTCAATTCTTTATGGGGTGATGTATCATGCTTCAAGCTCGAAGTGCTCGTTTCTGTTGGTGGGGGGGTCGTCTCCGGTGAAGTGGGCCCTGACGACGATCGAGAGAGGTCGTCATGCAGTATCTCTGGCTTCAGGCTCGATGTGCCCGGCGCTGCAGGCGGGGGTTCCGTCTCCGATGGAGTGGGCCCTAGCGGTCGAGATAACCCCGGCTTCAAGCGCGAAGAGGTCTTCACCGTTGGCGGAGACCCCGCTCCCGACGAAATGGACTCTGGCGGTCGAGAATGCTCAGGTTGAGCCTTAGCTTTGTCGGCCTTGGGTGTACTAGCTCTGCGTTTGATGGCAAAGCGTCTGAACATGAAATATAGCAAGGCAGCTACAGCTTTTGACAGAAAGGTAAACGTTGCGGATTGTTCTACTTTAAGCGCCGGGATGTAAGGAACGTCGATCATTGGGGCTGCAGGCCCCTTCGCTGTGCCTACTGCGAAAGAATTCCATTTGCCCTCTAGATAATGATCTCCAGCTGGTCAGAAATTACAGAGGTCGATAGCGAGAGTCGAGAAACGTTGAGAAACCAATAGTACTGAGAATGCGATCGAGATTCAAGACCGGATGAAAGGGCGCTAGCACTGGCATCACATTTCATCGCGACCTCTATCCACCCCGTCGCCCGCCATGGGATACAACCCCGTGGACTTCTTGCAAAAGCTGGAACCCACTCCTCTCCCTTCCACGCTCTCGCTCTCCGCCAACATACCAGTCGCCGATTCCCATCGCGAAGCCTACGCTCTCGCGCTTCTGGTCGAGCGGCAGGCCGCCTGGCCGAACAAGAAAGGTCGCATGCCGGGGCGCAAGCTCCAACCGCTTGTCGCAGGCCGCGTCCTGGGATACCTGCTCCGCGAGGCGCCCCATGAGGCAGGTGTCGTCCCTATCACGAAGGAGATCAGGTCGTGCAAGAAGGAACACGAGGACGACACGCTGCTCAGGCTCGCGGACCTTGCGAATTTCTATGTCCACTCACTGCTCAAAACCTGTGAGCATTGTGTTTGAAATATACTTATGCACTCCTATGCGGATGCTGACGCGTAGTGAAAGTCCAGAAGTACAGCGGCAGAACCCCGCGCCTTTCGGAAGACTCGCCTCGCGCGCCGTTCGAGGCAGAGAGGGATGGGAACGAGCTCGAGCACATGGTGGTGGTAGACGAGGATCAGCTATATCGCGACTGCAAGAGAATGGTCGAGTCCCTTCTTTCTCCTAGATGCGAAGCATTGCTGACTAGCATTGTTATTGGGTAGGCGCTTGAACGGGATGGTGGACGATGCATGGTGAGCGGACTGTTTGACGCTCCATGGGTCGTGGCCGAGGGAATCGATCCTGATCTTATACCGGCTACCACCATCACCACGAACGCATGCCATATCATTCCGCAGAAGATGGCTGCTGGCCACAGGATCCAGGCCGAGGTAAGCTCAGTCATGTCTCGTTTTTTCTGTTTGTCGCCGAGCCTCACGGTACGCTTCCTTTCAGTCCATGAACGTGCTCTCTGTACTTGAGAGATGGGGAGCCGTGCGCCTGGACGAGATAAACGGGGCGCAAATCAACTGCCTTGAGAACATCATGACGCTCTCTTTATGGGCTCATGACAAGTTCGACAACATGGCCTTGTGGTTTAAGCACATCGACGTAAGCGGGTCTTTCATGAGTTCAGCAATCAATGCTCTGTTTACCGTAGTAACGATTCATCCAACAGGGCGACACATATGCTATCGAGAGCATCCGTATGTGCCACCTCGATCAGATTCCGACGAACCCCATCACATTCACGACAAAGGACGTCACGACTCATCCACTCCCCGATCCGCTCTACCTCAGCCTCCACCGTGCCTGCTGCCGCGTTCTGCGCCTGTCCGGAGCAGCCGAGCACATCCAGGAAGTGCGGCGGCGCGAGGACATGGAGACCAGGGTGCTGGCGAAGGATGGGAGCACTAGTGATGTTTTGTATTCGCTTTTGGCCTCGCTGCCCAGCGGGCGCGGCTCGCTCCCCCCGATGCCAATAACAAGCGCAAGCGCAACATTGCTCTAAACCAGCGGGTTCCGGCGTTTGTCTGCATGAAGATCCTCACCCTCCTCGTCGGTACTGGACGATCAAGAGATACATACATGGCCATTCCAAAGGGTGTAAATGTTGTCCACTTCAGATATGGAGAGGGTAACGTCTATACCCGGAGTTTGGTCTGAGTAATTGGGTTTCCTAAGGATGATCTCGATCTCACTGGCCACTAACCCGGTCACAGAGCGACTCATTTATATTGCATCGAACCAACATCTAACCTTCTATGTGTTGTCAGCGAGAGGCTGTCGGAAATATCTCCACAGAAAAGCCGCCAAGAGCAGACCTTCTATCCACGCCATACATTGTTATAGCCGTAAGGGAACATCTTATTTCCTTGTTACAATAACTTTTCACTTGTACGTTTTGTTCCCTTAGTGTTCAACCCGCGCAGGGGTGGTTGGCGGGGGCAGTGGCATGTGAAAAGAATGGCATGTTGACGGACCTGGGCACAAATTCAAACTTCGGTGGGACATTCGAGTGGTTCATGGTGATACGCACTCCGAGGGCGGCGACCAGCATCGAGGGCGGCGACGTATGTGTTGTTGTTTTCTATGTTCTCTTGCACTCTTTACTTATGTCTTGACGCAGTCATGCATGTACCTTGTCCACCAAGATAAGCTTGGGTACAACAAGGAGCTTGACTGTTCGTGGACTTTCAAGTTTTATATATAATATTAGTAGCTATTTTAACCTCATTACTGCCACTAAGAGTGCGTCTTGAGTGCGTCCGGCTCAGAAGCAGTGATGAAGAAGAAAGAGAATGGCATTTGACATGCATTGCTTACATGCATTGTGTGTGCGCTGACCATGGAAGCATCTATGAAACTCATTGCCTTGACTCGTTTCCTTGCGTTACACGGCACAGGGGTACACACATATCACGAGCAACATGCTTCGTTGACATGATCTGAAACCTTGAGATTACAACAGCAGCTTATCCGGCATATTATACAACGCGAGCACAGTAATGTACGTGTGTGAAATCAACCACGGCCAACCCGAGGAACACCATGGGAAGCCTAGTTCTTGTCCGCGACGGGAACGTCCTGCAAAAGAGTAACAGGTTAGCTGCTGCACTTCAGCAAAGCCGAAACATGCTCACCTTGCCCGTGATCTTCTTGAAGAACGAACGAATGGCGTCAGAAATCTTCTCCGTAGTCTTGCGGTCCTGTAATTTAGAGCTCATCAGCTCAGGGGTACCACTGAAAAGGAGTGGCGCAGACGTACAGTTGCGTGCCCGCCTTTGGATGTGGCCATAGCCACGGCTTGGTCAAGATAATCACCCTTGTCGGCGGTAGGCGCAGTTGGGTTAGTGGACATAGCGGAGGATCGTGAAGGGGGGGTTCAGATGAGTTACACTCGCAAGGGAGATTGAGCCGCAGGTTCTTATAGCATTCCGAGAACCTGGACCATTCCAGGGTACTCCACAGCGTGTTCTCTTGGCGTTCCCACAAACAAACCTAGTCTTTACGAGCCGGGTCATGTTATCTGCTTTTCTGGATTCACTTGGCGTGGGCAACGGGCTGCAACGGGTAGGATCCGAGATTGCGCAATGTTATTAAATGGTGGATAGCGAGCGGGAGATACTCTCGTCAATAATAGTCTATGTATACACCCATATATGATGTCTATTTGGTATGCTCGCTCCAGCTGAGCAGTAGTTAGCATACACCCTGAACCAAGATAAGAAAGGACAAATGCTCACAGGTCCATAAACAACTTCCACAGAATCGAAAACATGATCCCTTGCAAGCCATTTGCGATGATTCTGGTGCCGAGACCGCGACCAAAGAGTCCTAGCCAGCCGTCCACGGCGATAACGTTGCGCGCAGCCTGGACGTAGCCAATGCGGGTTGCGTTTACTTGGCGATAGGTCTTTACGACGCGCAGAGAGTTGGAGATGGTGTCGGAAGTGACTGAGGCGCAGAAGCCAATGAGGGCTTGGCGCGCGAGTTTCTGAGGCAAGGTCTCCGCGGCGGGGAGGGCCTGGAAATTTGGTGAGTCTCACCTCCAAAATGACAATTAGAAGAGGAGGTTACTCACAACGCTTAGCCAGTTGTACATCGCAAACCACTGCGTAGGTGTTAGTATGCTAGCAGACCGCTCTGTCATATGCTACCACATACCGGATAGTGTCCAACAAAAGTCGCAGCAGCGGATGCGAGCGCGCCATACCACAATGTACCAAACCCATACACTCTGATCTATTCAGGTATATAAGCATGCTTCAACAAAGAAAAGACCACGAAGGAAAGGTACATACACGAGTCCTCAAGATCTTCCAGCCAGGCTTACCCTGAGTCTGCAGCGTGGTCTTCACGGTATCGATGGGCGTCAATATCATTCTAAACGCGGCCGCCGCAGCACTGGCAAAGATCGTCTGGATGGCCTTGGGCAGCTGCTTCATGATCGAGTTGCTCTCCAGGAGGGCGAGTATGCCGGCGTTCGCGGCGGTATCACCGAAGCGGGAGATGGGGCCTTGGAAGAGCGCAGCAAGCAGGCCGGCGTAGTACCGTCCGAATCCGCCGTCAGCATAGAGGGTCTTGGCTGCGGTGACGGTCGTGGTTCCGTATCGGTATTGATAGTTCATGATAGTGCGCATAGGCTACTTAGACATTAGATAGGGTGGATGAGGCAAATCAATGAGCTCACCATCAGGGTCAGAACCTGCAAAACCATAGCTATCGGCCAGTAAGCGGGAGCGTCCGTGAATCATTGACATGCAAAGGTCGTACCGGCCGCCCCGCTTAGACCGCCCCCCAGTGCACTCTTCAAGGCTTTCCCAAGATCAAACTAACATCCCACACACCATCAGCATTGACACCAGGATTGCAGCAGTCATACCATATGCGCACATCTGGTTCCTTGGGGTCCTTCTCGCCCACGTCCACGAAGCCCTTGATGACGATCCCCACAAAGAACAGCAAAAACGCAACGAGCACTCCGTAGATGGTGATGCTCCACACAGTCCACGGCTCGGACTCGGACTTCTGCAGGTCTGCGAGAAGGGCCTCATCGTCCGCCTCGACGTTCCGATCGACAGCGGCATCCGCGTCTGCGCTGTAGTTAGCTGGGTTGGGCTGCGACCCAGGGCCAAGGAGAGGCGCGTTTTCTGTACGCGTGTCGGTCACTTTGGCCGACATGGTCAAAGAGAATGTTGGAGGCGAGGAGAGTGCCAGAGGGTCTAGAAGAACAGATGGCACTGGACGAAGGGTCCAGGGATGCTTACAATCCGGCGTGTAAGGGGCTATTAATATCAGGAACCCACGCCACCAAGTCAGCGTGACAAGACGCGTCGTGCCCCAGGCGGGCCTCATCTACCCCCCGCTCATCACGGCTATCGCGACAGGAATGCAACCGATGCATATTTCCACAACGCAGAGAGAAGAGCCATATGGTTAAATGGACCTCTTCCAAATCGTGATGGGCTAATTCCGCGGAGGTATGTTGTGATGCAAAACCCCTGAAGAATGGCCTGCATCCTGTGCTTGCGATTTTATGTTCAGCCTATAATGTGTATTATTTGAAAACATTGGTCAATTGGTAGACGAATCCATGTGGTATGGGTATAATTGGGCGTTCATAGTCTTTCATGACTCAGAGCAAGTCAAGCCAAGGACAATAATAAATCATATTGGGTGCCACCGCTGCATTCGTGGTCAGGAAATTCTTTATTATGCGAGCCATTCATGTGAAATTCCATTTTTCTTGTTGGCCTTCACCACTGTTCGTGAGCCGGGCGCACTGTTCGAGGGCAGTAATCAGCTATGGGCACAATATATAAGACCTGAGAATATACTTACAGTCAAGCTCCCAGGTCCAGGCGGACTTATCTTGGTTGACAAGGTACATGTATGACTGCGCCATCATATAAGCAAAAGGCACAAGAGGACACATAAAATAATACATACATTGCCAATGCTGCTCGGGCTGAGCCTGGTATTCAGATTTTCGAGCTTTTCAGCAGGGAAGGCCTGGCGCGTACGGTCGGTGACAATGGTCCCGTCTATGATAACCTACGACCCGGAATATGTGTAAGACTCGTGTGAATTTATGAGCAGAGCTGAGCAACGCACATGGGCGACATGTATATCATCCTTCCCGAACTCTTTCGCCAAACCCATCGCGAGCGCGCGCACACCAGTCTTGCCAGCTGCCAGCACGGCGTTCGTGTCGCTTGTTTTCAGGCTCGACCCAGCGCCCGTGAATAGTAGCGTTCCCCGTGTCCCACTGCCCTGGTCGGGGTCGAAAGCCTGGAAGGCGGCGATGACCTCATGCGCAAAGGCAAACGCCGCGACGATGTTAGTGTCGACGCTTTCTTGGATCTCTTTCTGGGTGACCTGCATGAATGGCTTTCGAAACGCAGGTAAATTTAGTCAAAATTGTGTGCCTATAGAGTAATAGGAAAATGGCAGACCTTCCATGCACCATAAGCGGTGTTGAAGAGTGCAACGCGGAGGGGCGAGGAGGGCCACTGGGTTTTGATTGCAGCGAACGCATCCTGGATAGAGGGGCCAGCGTAGCTTTCGATCGGAAATGCGTGGGCCTTGCGGGGTTGTTAGCGAGGCCCCAGAGTCTTAGAAGATAGGTTTACTACCTCACCGCCGTCAGCCTTGATGTCGTCGGCAAACGTCTTCAAAAAATCGCCGTTGCGAGCGATGAGAGCGACATTATATCCAGCTTTAGCGAAGATGCGGCTGTTGAAACCACACCGTCAATAAATAAGATTGGCTCGTCACGTAGGTAGTGCATATTACGCGGTCGCAGCGCCCGTCCCTGGCACCATAGATTCAGTATATTCATAAATTATAACATTAGAATGCATACCTGATCCGTTGCCGACCCCAGCCACCACAAAGATCGGACGAGTAGACATTGATATTGCAGTTGTGGAATGAGAGGGATTTTTGAGGATTGTTGATAATTGACATACAGAACTGGCCTCCGACCTTTATAGCGCAGGGACTGCCAGTCCGATTGTCGGCCACCAACGTCCAAGTCTACCGTCACATGGAGCTTGAGCCCACTCGAACTCCGAATATCCAATCATGTCTTGGTCTACTACAGATCCCTGGAGGCGGCGTAAGACGCTGCGGGTCAATAGAGAGAAACAAGCCGTCCACTCGGCCGATAGCGGCCGATCTTGCGGGCCAGACTTCATTCGCGCTGTAGCGTGGGAATAGTTAGACAAATCAGCAACAACTTGAAAGGGCACGATGCGAAAGCAACGCCAAAGCAACGTCCCATGGCCCGTTGTATGTCAACCGCCACTACATACAGGCGTCTTCCATAAGTAGTGCGTGTCACCTTTGTCTAATAACCAGAGGCAATCGGTGTGAGCTTGGTTGGCAAGCCTAGCATGTGAGACATTGTGAGTTTGCCTTGGTCTTGGCTTAAGCTTGGGTAGGTAGGTCCCCTAGAGGCTATAGCACAGGAGTATTTGGGCGGCTTCTAGGATTTGACAGTCATGTGAAATGAGGCCAGCCAGACGGGATGATGGAATGGGTACTCGTCGCGACCGCACTGGAAATGCATTTTGCGGTTGGAAGTCCGGGTACTACCCAGGTCATCAGCATGCACTCGGTCATCAGCATACACTCTACACAGGAGGGACAACCCGATAGAATGTGCCTCTGCCATTTCCCCTATGTGCCAAATGCCAGAGCCACGGCGTTGTTTGGAATTTGAAGCATGCGAGATCCATAAAATATACATGCGGCGAGATCATTGACTTCTGGAATCATAGCCAGCATCGAGACGTCTTCTACGGTTCAATAGCCTTG
>KV417518.1:0-15472 GCA_001630335.1 Athelia psychrophila | reverse complement strand
CGCATGGTAGAACCCTCCATGCGTGCGCGCACCCCCTTGCTCCCGCCGCCGCGAGCTGCAGGGCCCCCACCCGCCGCCACACTAGCGTACCCCCACCAAACCGCCAAACCGCCGCGCGTGCTCGAGCTAACTGCGACGTCCGTGGAGTTCACGCCCTCCACGTCGCCCCCGCCGCTCTCGCACACCCCGACTCTCCAACTACTTCCTCCTCCCCTCTCTTACTACTAGCGCGACCCACCGCACTGAAGCTTGAGTCTACAACTTCAAAGTGAACTTCAATGCGGTGAATGTTGAAGGTAGCTATACACACCGCATTGACGGTCTGCGAACGAAGCTTGAAGCAAGTTCAGAAGGACTCGTACGGGATTTGGAGTCACTAAAGCGAATATAAGGTCCCGGCGCGCTTGAAACAACGAAAAGTAAGAGAGGGAAAGTGGGGGTTGAACGGGGGTTGTTGTTAGGAGTTATTGACGCCCCGGAGCAGAACACAACACGGAGTTCTGAGTCGCCAGCTTCGATGCGCGAAAGGGAAGTTCGAAGGTAACCTAGGAGAACGGAGACCACGGACGAGCAAGTGAACCGAACCAGAGCTTCTGAGCACCCGCGACTTGACCACAATGGGTACCTACGTAAGTACTTAGCCGAGTTCAAGTTAGTAAGCGGGGCCGGGATTCGGGGCATGAAGGAGTTCGGTTCGGAAGAGGCTAGTAGGTTCCAAAAGGTCGCGGACACGGACGAAGGACTAGGAAGAGACCAGAGAAAGGTACCGCGGGGAAAGGTCACTACACTGTAGAGCGCCGCCCGCGTGGACGCCGTCGTCGTAGCCGTCGCCTCAAGCCGCCCCCCGCAACGAATTTGCGCGTTGGGCCCTCATCCGCGTCGGCGGCGTCCACCCCGCACTCTGCGCCCGCGACCCTACACTCGCGTGTACCCAGCCGCGCTCACATCCAGCCGCCGCGCTTGCAACCAGCCGCCCATACGCACTCCCGCGCACCCGCCTCCGCTTGCACCCCAGCTGTGCTCGCTTGGCCGCACACGTACCCAGCTGCCCTCGTACCCACCCCCAATGCTCGCACCCAGCTCTCGCACCCAGCCCACACCCGCGCGCCCAGTTCCAGCTCCCACCCGTACACCCAACCCGCACACCCAGCTCACACACACTCAGCCCCCATCCTTGCACACCGGCCAGCCCAACCAGCTCCCACGCGGGCATCCACTTGCGCCGGCCCCCAAGCCCGTGCCCCCGTCCACGTATTACCCCAGTCTGTCTCGCACTCACTCGCATTCCACTCCACCCACGCTCACACCCACCCACGGTGCCCTCGCGACGCCCAACAGCCCCCATGCCCGCTCCCTAGCCCTCACGCGCGCACGGCATGCACCACCAGTTTCCGCGCACGCCCACTTGCCGCAGACGCGCTCCTGCTGCCCGCGTCGGATACGCGCTACCCCGCAGCCAGCACTCAGTTCGTGCTCGCCCACGCGACTACCCACGTGCACGCCCACCTTCGCTGTGGCCGTAAACCCGCAAACCCGCGCTGCGTGCACTCACGCCCTACCATCTGCGCACCGCTAGCCCAACCCATGTCCGCTGCTTGCCTTCGCCCGATGCGTGCCGCCTCCGGACGCCTGTACTATTTACCGCCCCATATGTATTCCCCCCGTAGTATTTAGCCTGTAGTTCCGTCTCGTAGCACCCATGTATTAGCAGTAGCATTTTGAAATTAAATTGCAATCAATCTGAATATTACTATTAGCATTGACCCAGAAACATTGGGCATCCCCCAAGATTTGCATGCGCCTTACATTGACTTTACATGGGCCCCCGCAATATTTCACATGAGCAAAAAGTGCTCGCAACATTTGGCAGTGCCTTGTATGGCTCCCAGCAGCATTGTGCATGAGCGCAAAGTGATCACAACATTTCCGAACCGTTTCGCAAACTCCACGATTAATTGACATACTTGACGTGGCTTTATATAGGTATCATAAGTGTGTCCTGATTTCCCATTTAACAGCAATTGTGCAACGGCTTTATAAACACTTTCTAATGGCTTTTGAACCGTGGCAAAACTGCCACAACCTTGAAAACCCTAAAAGGGTATAGCACGCAACGGACAACTTCGTGATGTATGAATCGAAGGAAAGCGTGGAAATGTTGGTTGGGAACCATGATTCTCAGAAAGAACTAACCTGCCGCTATGGGGTATGTAAAGTCTACTAGATCCTACAATGTCTTTTGCCAACCGTTCGGTGGAAAGGAGAGTGCACGTGGGCATGGATAAAAAAGGAGACATTGATGCTCAATGCTCATTGATGGCAGATTTTTCTATTGGGTCTGTTTTATGGGTGCCCCTTTCCGCTCGTGCAGCTTGGCTCAACTTGAAAACGTTAATTAACCTCTCAAGTTATTCTGTTTGGCAGCCTTCGACAGCCAGAACTCCACAACAAGCTTCAGGCTCAAACCCCGGTTCATCAGAGGTCATCCTTGTAAACAACGGGTTTTCCGTCCATCAGTATGCACCCTACAAGCGCACCGATACCTCCAAATTTGACTGACACCTCGAATAGCCTTATCGATATCGCGCTATCAAATGCGCCAATTGACCATCCCCGAGGCGTTTTTACAGCCCTGCTCCAAGCTCTTGTCGAGAAGGCGTTGTCGGAAGCGCCTGGATGAGATTGACACTGCAAGACGCCAGCTGGTTCTCCAGATAGAAGATTTAGATACACAGGCCAAAGTGGTGCAGCTCGAATTGAATGCGTTGCATGCGCCTATACCAACTCTTCCCGAGGAGATACTTGCCGTGATATTCGAGGCAGGCACATTTAATGGACGAGGGGCGATTGACCTCTATTTCGGGCTTCTCGCGTCTCATGTTACACGGTCTTGGCGCAGAATCGCACTGGGAACACCCGGGCTATGGAGCACCATCATGTGCATCAACCCTGCCGTGGCTGGCCATCCGAAGGTTTCACCCGAGAAAAGGAGAGAACGAGTTGCTGCTGTTCTTTCCCGGTCACAGTCCCTCTCTGTGGATATATACCTCCTACATTTCGTCGAAAAGGATTTCTCAGAGGATTTCATTCAGCTGATTGGTACCTACATGGGACAATACCGTCGGCTGTGCATCACGGGCGCACATCTGGAGGGTCTCTCTCGAGCCGTGCAATACCTCTCTACCAAACCAGCCCCCCGTTTGCACTCCATCGACTTGCACTCTTCCCACCAAACAGATCTGCTTAAGCTCCGTGAGCCACTTTCCCCTCTTGCCCCTCTATTGGAAACCGCTTAACTTGATGGAATCGACATGCTCACCATGCACTTCTGTCTACCTGGCCTGCGATCAGTAACGTCATTGGAACTCACTAATGTTTACATCGATGACGCCCCAACATGGAACGCATTCCGGGCCGCTCTGATGGCCATACCACTATTACACTACCTCGAGTTAGACGTCTCATTTTATGCTCGCAGGCAAAGGTCGCCCGTAGTACTTCCCACCGTCCGGTTCCTGCACTTGGATGCTACCTCATGCCCCACTTTCCTTCCTTCAATCATCCAATCAATCCAAGCAGAATCACTGGGGGTGCTTTCACTGGAAGGCTGGGGGCCTGAAGACGGCAGCACAGAAGACACGAACGTTGAACCCGAGCTTCATTTTCCGTCATTGCACCATTTGGCCCTTGTCGGCGTGACCAGGCAGCGGCCGGTTATTGATGTATTTGCTCGCAAATTCCCGGATATAGTGCGGTTGACATGCTATATATCCGCTTGAGATGCGCTCCACGATATCGAATACATACTCACCGCCATCCGCAGGGCCCGGGGAGTCGGTGACACAGAAGAAGATGCCAACATCCACAGTACAGATAATGGATGTTTACGATGGTCCAAATTACAGCGCATTAAATTGTTGCCATATTCCAGGCCAGTGCACAGGCTATTTTCTAACCATTACACTCCTCTGTGTTCCACATAAGTACTTTCTACTATCCATACACATCTAGTGCGCCATTTTGAGATATTATCTAACATTCCGGCAACTACATGGCCTGCACCTGATCAGAGCAGATTTATTGTGTGCTAGCAACTGCGTCGGAGTCTGTGTGATAGCTGCCCAGACGACGTAGTGGGTGACCGGTGACCGGTGATATGGTTAGCCGAGACTTAGTTGACAGTGCGTTCCGGGTAGAGCCAAATCGAACAACCCTACATGAGACGTCGAAGACTACGTACTAAAGTGTGATTACACAAATTTTCACCGATATGAAATTTGGATGGTATTGTAAACATGGCGATTAGGTATTCTTCGACCCTCACCATTTCTCGTGAGCCGGACGAACTGCGAAAGATGCATCAGTACCTGTCCGACACCTGCCTTGTGCAAACAAGTCGACTTACGATCGAGTTCCCAGGTCCATGCAGATCTATCTTGGTTAACGAGGTATAGGTACGACTGAGAAGGAAGATTAGCCAGGTAAAAGAGGCAAAGGAGGTAATGGGGGACGGAGACGCACATTGCCGATGCTCTCGGGATTCAACAATGCATCCGGGTTCTCGAGCGTTTCAGCAGGGACGTATGCCTTTGAGCGGTCGGTGACGATCCCGCCATCGATAATCGCATGTGCGACATGGATGTTCTGCTTCCCAAACTCTTTGGCTAGACTCTGCGACAGCGCCCGCAAGCCGAACTTGCCCGCTGCAAAGGCGCTGGTCGTGGTGTTCCCGCGCAGACTGGCCGTCGCACCAGTGAAGAGAAGCGTGCCCCTCTTGCCCTTCTCGTCGATGTCGAGATCTTTGAAGATGGTGATGGCTTCGCGGGAGAAAGCGAAGGCGCCGACAATGTTGGTGTCAACACTCTCTTGGATTTCTTCGGGCTTGAGTTCGAGGAATGGCTATTAAGAGCTCGTGGTGAGGAAGCGTGGAAGGTGCTGAAGCGAAAAGGGGCAGACCTTCCGTACACCAGAGCCGGTGTTCCAGAGGGCGACACGGAGCGGTGACTCAGGCCACTGGGATTTGATGGAGGCGAAGGCGGATTGGATCGCCGCGACTGAGTAGCTTTCGATAGGGAACGCCGCGGCCTATTCTCGCTGGTCAGACAAACTATGCGTCTACAATTCGAGGGGTGCATACCTCGCCACCAGTATCCTTTATCTCCTCAGCAAATTTCTTCAGCGAATCGGCATTGCGCGCAATCAATGCGATGTTGTACCCGGCTTTGGCGAAAATGCGGCTAGAGAAACGTTTAGAGAGCTATTTAGCGGCATATGCTGATATGACTTACGCAGTGGCGGCCCCGGTGCCTACGAACGGTGGTCTCGTTAGATACCACTAGCATGCAAAATGACTGCGTAGACATACCGAATCCATTTCCAACGCCAGCAACAACAAAGGTAGGACGAGGAGCCATTTCAGTAGTTAGTACTGTGATGTTTGATGTCTTAGAAGAGTGGACTAAGGCCCTTTATGATAAGATTATGGGTCGGGGACTGCGTAAGCCGATTGCAATTGGTCAGGTTGATGATACATGATCACTAAGAATCAGAAGATGTCATATGTCGCTTGGATTTCGCCATCGGTTGTCCTAGGCATTTGAAAGTAAAACGAGCGAAGTGAGTTCCGCAGCAAGTCAAGAGGGTGGCCGAACGCTGTGGTGGTGGGGAGTCAATGGCAAGCTTATATAAGCATGCGGCCTCCGACCACGGCTGTCTGATCACAACTGTCCACAACTTTTTGCTTCCACTTTCACGATCCCGCAGTCGTCTGAAGTGTCTGTTTTACGGTCAATGCCGATAACAAAGAAAATACCTACCGTTATGGAAAGCTCTCGATACTGGTGGTCGCTGGGCCTCCGGACTTTGAATTCCTATAGTGCCCTTGATCCACGACAGATTGCTACTAGGAGGCTGACCTCTCTCAATCGTCGTCAGGGCCCGCTCCCAACCCGCTCCACCGGAGACAACTTCCCTACCAATGCCAACGAGCGCCTCAAGCTTGAAGTTTGACCCATCACCACATACAGAGCTGACTCGCCGACCTCCGACCTACTCCATCGGAGGCGACGACAACGATCTCAGCGCCGACTTTTCTACTTGCAACTATGTACAAGCTCTTTACGCTTCGGCTTAGTGGTGTCCCCTGTGTCGTTCCAAATCACCTACGCGTCCGGCTTCAAGCTCATCGCCTAATAATTACAAGGCCCTATGTGCTGGCGATTTATAATCCCCATTATACATACTATTAGAATGAAGATAATCCTTCATCGGCTCGAAGTACATCAGGAACAATCACAGGCAGCCCAGCGACTTCGTCTTCGTCTGCTGAGCCCGAGCACAGGGCTCGCGCTAGGGGATAGAGGAGTGTCTGGCGCGGAACGCTTGTTCTGAGATGATGTCTCTAAGAACACTCCCAACCTCTGGATGTCCGATTTACGTTGGATGGAGCGTCGGTCTACGGCCGGAGGCAACAGAAGATATGCAGGAGCGGGGTGGAGAGTCCTGGAGACTCGGAGCAGGAAGAGTCCAGAAGCCCCTAATATTGACAGCTATTATCCTCCCACCCGAGTAGAAATTTAGGCTTTGAATGGAGTGCCGATACGAGATATTGGCAGGTAGAGTTACCAGTGGCGGCCACCATGCTCGGGGACGGTATTCTGACTTCTGGAATAGTTGAACAGCCGGTTACACAATTATGAGATGGATGATAGGCATAGAACGTACACGAGAATCTATAGAACATTCACCAAATATGCTCTCGTTGGTGGTCCATTGGCCGGAGTTCCATAAATGCCGTGTCACACTCATAGACCAGCGTGGCGTTTAGTGGCTCTGCTAGGGCCATGGGCATATTCTTCTCAGCGTCCAGCGAGCGTAGAATCATGGCTCGAAACACTTTGCAAGTCATGATAGTCTCCATACTGATCGCAGGTACCGCATAGATTGCTTGATAAATCGCGCCGACTGGTAAGCCAGCGACTATCGCTGCGACGAGCAGAAATGTGAGTGTGGTGCTAAATGATTATTTAATCCTGTGCAGAGCTGGAAAAAGACTGAGACGGTACCAATAGTACAGCTGACCATCTAAGAGAAGTAGGTGCATGATACGGGGAAGGCCGTTCCCGCGAACAAGCAATATGTTCCAAGGCGATGGTGTAGAAGTCGTGTGGGAGACCAGCCGGGCGGAAATCGAGATGAAGATGCAGGTATCGTAGGCTAAATTTAACCACAGCGAGACGACCGGGAGTGTTGGGAAATCGGTGACGGCACAGTATCCACCATGTCCCAAGGGCTTCCAGAATGTTTGCAATTAAGTCCACTAAGCTCGACGATGTTTAGCAATAGTTTTAGACTCACAGAGGTGCGAACCATGAACACCACCGTCGTCCTCGAGGCCACAACGATCGCCATCCCCATCCCGACACACAACGTAGCAAGCTTGGAGTTGCCATACACAGCACGGACGCGAAGAAGGAAGAGGTACGCTTTGGCAGCAATGCCTACAACAGTCATGGCCCCAATGCTCCGGAATATATCTGAACAGCTATGCTCGCCTGCGAATATATTGGACGGGCAATATGAGTATGCATACATCCATGTGGAGTCCAATGTAGGTAGATAATACTCACCCGGCGGGACTCCCGTATAGAATATCAAGGCCAAAATGCACACCGTGATCGCACTAGCCCGTGCCAGAAAATAAGCAAGCATGGCAGCAGCGTGTCCGCATCCCTGCACTAATTTACAATCGTCCGCTGATGAAAGAACCCAATCCCATAGCACAGCCTACAACGCGTTGCAGTGAGCTTGGGTGTCGTGAGATGGCGCGAGGCTGGCGTACCGTCAACGAGCACAATATGATGTATGCAGCGACTTGGGTCTGCCTCTCCAGCTGAACTGTCACATCTGAATCTGCATCCAGTAATACCGAAGCCATCGAAACGCAGAACTATTGCTCTGAACACTTCAGCAAATGCTGGGGGGGGGGATAAGCAAAGTCACACTGGGAGGGGATTAAATGCCAGCAAGGATCGGCAAGGCCTTTTGAACCCGTTGTTTAAGATCACAATTTCGGCCAGAATACATGAGGCCTGCTTCTCCACTGGCTTGCTAGGCGAGTTAGCAACCTGTTACTCATATATTTATAACTGGTAACTGCTGTCACTAACCTGCAATTCAACCTGACTTTGAAGTGGATTCAGACTCATAGGAATTGAAGATGGGCCACACAGCTGCGCGTCTTTCACATACTATAGCACGACCGGGTTCCTCAAGTTCTACAAGCAATGAGTCTATACAATGCCGTTGCAATGCCGTCGCATCAAGCGGCAGCGGCGGCAACAGTGATAAGTCGATTTTCGAAGCAACGGCGACTGAGTTGTACACGCGGGACAGGAAACACGATGGAATCCCGCGACCTTTAAAGTTTCGGGCATATATGTATTACTGCCGCAGTTGAACTGCAAAAGTGCGATAGTTCGCATGTTCATATGTACTTGTGAGGTGGGACGAACTTTGAACACTCCCTCATAATCCATCTCCCTCATCAACCACACTCCCTCTAAATCCGTAGGATTTTGGCAAAACCAAGTAGGTTACCTTACCACCAAGATCACGTCTCGGATCCACAGTTTCGGCTTCTTCCATGATCCATAGGTTTCGAGCAAAATCTTGGCAGGGGTCACTGGGATTTGATGGAGGCGAAGGCGGATTGGATCGGCGGGCCTGAGTAAGTAGTTGTCGATAGGAAACACCCTGAAACACCGCGGCCTATGCTCGTTGCGTCAGACCACCTATGCACCTACAATTGGAGGGGGTGTCTATTTTGTGGTCAATAGCAAAGAAAATTGCAGCCGTTATGGAAAGCTCACGATACTAGTCACAGTGGCTAGGCCTCCGGACTCCTTCGAAATCCGACTCGCCCGAGGAACCGTTCGATTCGTCTAACCAGGCACCATCAAATCCACGTGTCCCCAACGGGCCGGGTGCCCCTGCACTCTATTCTAGTCACATAGCCCCTGTCCCACAACCCTTGGCACTCGACTCAGAGTTTGCGGAACACGAAAAGCCACGATGGCCTGGCGAGAACTAGTCTTTAGTGTGCCCATCTGAGTCTTGCCGGCTCGGGGGACCCCCCCCCGAAGGGGAGGGGAGGGAAGACGAATGATGGGTACTATTCTCGTGTATGTTACCAAGAGAGCATTTACGCAGCCTTGCACTTGGACAGCTCTGCGAGACTGGATATATCTTATGTTATCTTCAACATGTTAATTAGATTGTGAAACGTAGTGCTTTAGATCGCTCAAGAGACGAGCAGAAGGGGGCGGAGGTCAAAGTGGCTGAAGATTTTTCAGCCACATTGCCTTTCCGGGACGCCGATCATTATATGGCGCGGATTTTGACGGTGCCTGGTTAGACGAATCGAACCCCTCCTCTTCGAAGTTCGAACTCCTATAGTGCCTTGATCCACGACAGATTACTAGAGGCGGCATAAGACGCTGCGAGTCAATAAAGAGCAACGAGCCGTCCACTCGGCCGATATTTCGGCCAGAGGAAGATTCAAGGAAGCTAGGCGAGGATATGATCACGAGAGCATCCCCAGGTTTCTTGATGGAACACTCCATAACATATGGGGAGTCTGTCACAGCCTCTTGTAAAACGTTAGACCACGTCGATGAAAAACAAGAGCGGTGCTGGATGCCATGGAGAGGGACAGGTAGCATGTGTAGAAATTTGTCGTAATATATGACGGGAACTAGATATGGAGGTGCATCGAGCAAGAAATGTGCAGCGTTTTTAATTGACATGGGATAATGGAACAATTTGGACCTAAAAGAAACACTCATTACAGAACACCTATACACTTGGGCGCGACCCGTCCAATTTAACGAGCCCCCCGATTTTGAGATACCCAATCAAGAATGGGTAACGGTAGCCACTTGGAGCGAAACAGCAGTCTGCGCCAAAAGCAGCCCATTGATACTTGAACTAGTCTGCATTGTAATGCTCGTGGCTCCAAGGACCACCCCTTTGAAGATAGAGTTCGTTCCCAGCGAAACAGTTCCAGCCACGACCCAGATGATGTTGGCCGGAGAGGCACCACCGACCAAGATGACAGATTGTGCATGGGCTATGGTCAACCCTCCGGTGATCTGGAAGATCCAAGCTGCGGAAGTGGGAGTTCATTAGCGGGCATTTAATCCGAAGTGGTATAGAATGCACATACTATCCGTTGGTAGACCGGAGATGGTAATCGAGCTACCGATGCTGACTGACGAAGTCCACTTGTACAGCCCAGGGACGAGCGTGAGGCCACCAATGTTACCTGAAGATGGAAACAGGCATCAGCCTGGAATCAGGACGCAGAGGAATAATATCTCACCGGTGGCGAGGTTAGTGAAATTAGGGTTTGCACGACCCGAAGCATTGTTGTATGCCTTCACCATATCCGACACAGCAAGAGTCAAAGTCGCAGGAGTAGGACTGCCATAGCTCGCGGCATAAGCCTTGCCGGTTATTTGCGTCGAAGTGGAATAGGTTCCGTCTGGGCTTAAGGCGAGAGTGAACCCGGTGATGGCGGTTGCTGGCGCGGGGCTGATACCGATGTTACCAGCTATTGGACTAGTTAGCGTAGGAATTAGGAGGGATGGGGATTATTGGCTCACTGATAGCAGAGCTAGGTACAGTGGATATCCCTGACTCGGCGAGGATTGCATAATTGGCAGCTGTGCCGAGAGGGACGGCGAGGGGCCCAGCAGCAAGACAGCTATTGGACAAAAACTGCCAGACATACGTAGTCAGTACATTTATCAGGAGCAGTGAAGGGAGAGGGGGGACGTACGAGGATAGCAATAGCAAAGGAGGACATTGTTGGGAACATGGCGACTCTGAAGCTAGCAAGGGAGGATGCAATATGAGAGTGTGGTGGGGATGCAGATGCTTCAAAACATCCACTCCAGGCTCTTTAAGTAGCTTTTCCCTGCGCGGAGGCCTAATCAAGAATTCGTCAGGTAATGCGGAAATGGCCACTGCTCTTGCAATTTCAGCACCTATAGTAAGGTAATTATTCTAGGCGTCGAATTTTGCTGATAATTACGCATTTGGGAACGTACCTAACATTGATTGGGGCGAGGCAGTGCTGCGGACGGGTACCTGCATGTGTGCAGAGGAACAACAAGCTAGCCTGTAAATAGACGAGTGTCATTCAGGTCTTCTGCGGCGTAAGGGTCCAAGCAACGCTATGTTCTCCGTATGTCAAATGGCACCCCAGCTTGCGAGAGCCCAGCAGAGAACTGAGATCACCCACATGTATTCACGCCGCGAACTGCGAGCTGTTAGACTCCAGTGGGTTTTCCAGCTCTGTCATGTTCAAAAAACTAGACTCGGTGCGTGCCGTGACTGTCAGTAGTTATTGCGAGTGGAACCCCACCTGATTGTGCCTGTACTTTGTTTGTGAAGGTGTCTCGGCTCTGTAGCCTGCAATTAGACGAGTGACATCCAGGTCTTCTGTGGCGTAAGGGTCCAATCAATGCTATGTTCCCCGTATGTCAAATGCGGACAAATAAGACAGGAAACTTGAATCGAACGTGCAATCAGAAGCGCAAGCGCGGGCGGAGTAATCGACAGCACCTTCTGCAAGTATTTCGGATGAAAGTCACGGGCCACATCGATGGAAGAGCTAACGCGCCACTGATGTGGGCATATCTCTATGGACGCCATTAGCCTGAAAATGCAAACACAGTTGTGGAATAGCCTGCAATCTGCGAGCCTGTAGCAATGTACGCCGCGCCAACAGAATCAACCAGGACAGGTTAGACATCAGGCCTCCATCACGGCTCGTATATGCTCACTCATCAGGTGACGCATGAAAAATCCTAGTAGTTGCGATTGCGAGGAGAGAAGAACCCAATCTCCTGGGGACTAACGCGCTACCTGGTAGCGATGTGGGCGTATCTTTGCGAATACGACTAGCCTGGAGATGCAAGCGTAGTTGGAGAATAGCCTGCAAGTTATGAGTATGAAGCAATGCAAGCCGTGCCAATGAAATCATCCAGGACAGATCAGGCCCATCAGGCATCACGGCCCATATGTATATACTCAATATCACGCGGTGCATGAAAAAGCCTGGATTAATCGCCGGGCCAAGCAGCGAACCTGAAGCAGGGGCTTACCCAGGGCTTACCAGGTACGATGAGTTACGAAGGGTTGCGATTGTAATGAGAGAACCAATCTCTCGGTCGAGGCTAATCCATTTCAAGTTAGCCTCACCAGGGAGAGACCAAGCGCATCAGACAAGTGTCGATACATGAAACCGGAAAGGAGGACGTATTCAAGGTACGCGGAGTATACAACGTGTTCTTGTCTGCGAGCTCGTGGGCTACTTCACGGGTGACGGGAGATGGAAAGGCGAGTCTGGAAGGAAAGAAACCAAAACGAAACCAATCGAAACCACTTTGAACTAGCGTGGGAAACCTTAGTCACCGGAGCAACGTACCCCATGTTTGTATTGCAGTACTTAATTTTCGAGGTACAGTGCTCACTGGAAAAATGTCCAAGATAATGTTCGGACAGGGTGACCATGTGCCCATAGGGATCTGATCGGCGTGGGTATTTCGCGTAGCAGTGACAATGTAGGCCTACAATGGAGACGGCCTGGGGATGTTAACGTTCAGCCAGCTCTCTGCAAAATGCAGGCACCCGTCCGCAGCACTGCCTCGTCCCATAATTTTAGGTACGTTCCCAAAGGCGAAATTATCAACAAAACAGTGTCCATTTCCACCTTACAGGACGAATCATTCATAGCTGCTTAAAAAGCCTGGAGTGGATGTTCAGCATCTGCATCCCAAACACACTCTCATAGCATCAGAGACGCCATGTTCCCCCAAAAGTTTGCTATTGCTACTCTCGTACGTTCCCCTCCTCCATTACTGTTCCCGATAAATGTACTGACTACCTATGTCTGGCAGGTTTTTTTTCAACAGCTGTCTTGCGGCTGGGCCCGTCCCCGTCCCTCCAGGCACAGCTGCCAATTTTGCAATCTTTGCCGAGACAGGGATAACCAACGTCCGGACCGGGACGAGGTCTGGGTGAAAGATCAAGCGTGCGGCATCTTGGGCCTGCTTAGATCCACTCGAACTTCCTGTCTTGTTCCTGAAGGCGAAGATATTGGGAAAACTCAACATGAAAACGATATTTAAAGAGCCAATGCTTGCTGTTTTGACGCAGCATCTTTTGCATCCCCAACACACTCTCATAACCTTGCATACCCTCTTGCTAGTTTCAGAGTCGCCATGTTCCCCAAAATGTCCTCATTTGCTGTTGCTGTTCTCGTATGTCCCCCTCCTCCCTCACTGCTCCTGATAAATGTACTGACTACCTGTGTCTGGCAGGTTTTTTCCAACAGCTGCCTTGCGGCTGGGCCCCTCGCCGTCCCTCTAGGCACAGCTGCTAATTATGCAATCTTCGCCGAGACAGGGATAACCACTGTCCCCACCTCTGCTATCAGTTAGCCAATAATCCCCGTCCCTCCTCATTATTATACTAACTCACCTACTTAACAGCTGGTAACATCGGCCTCAGCCCCGCTGCATCGACCTTCATCACCGGGTTCACTCTCGCTCTCAGCGCAGACGGGACCTATTCAACGTCCTCGCAAATAACCGGACGTGCTTATGCCGCGAGCTATACCAGTCCTACCCCCTCGACTTTGACTACTGCTAAATTGGATATGTTGACGGCATACAACAATGCTTCGAGTCGTGCCAACCCTGATCACCTTAACCTCGCCAGCGGTGAGATATTATCTCTCTGCGTCCTGAATCCGGGCTGATGCTTGTTCCTATCTCCAGGTGCGATTGGTGGCCTCACACTCGCCCCTGGGCTGTACAAGTGGACCTCTGGAGTCAGCATCAATAGCTCGATTACCATATCCGGTGCTGCAACTGATAGTATGTAAATTATTTCCCGCTTCGACTGAAATCTGTTGATCAATTCTCGCAGCGTGGATTTTCCAGATCGCCGGAACGTTGACCATAGCCAACGGGAAAAGCGTCATCTTATCCGGCGGTGCCTCTCCCGCCAATATCGTTTGGGCCGTGGCTGATGCTGTCACGTTCGGGACTACTTCTACCTTCAAGGGAATTGTCATTGGGTCTACGGGGATTACGCTGAATACTGGTTCAACCATCAACGGGCGGCTTTTGGCGCAGACTGCTGTTGCGCTCCAGTCAGCTACCGTTACCCAGCCTTGATCAGGTATTTCAACGTCGGGGGGCTCGTAACATTAGACGGGTCGCGCCCAAGTATATAGGTGTACTGCAGTGAAGGTTGTTTTTTTAGGTCCAAATTATTCCATTATCCCCATGTCAATTAACAGTGTTGTAAATTTCTTGCTGGATGCACCTCATAAATCGACGACGCACAACTCCCCTCCCTTACTCTCCCCCCTTGATTTCCTTCCGAAACTGCTTCAAAATTGCTCTCGCATGGACCGCCTAAATATATTTCACGGTCAGTTGTTTATCTGGCCTGCTGATTTATGCGAAAGCTTCTGCATTGAATCGGCGCTAGCAGCTTAGCAAAGCCCACGGAGCCCATCCTCTCCTTTCCCCAGAATTTGTAAAATAAAATAAAATATATCTCTTTACGACCATCTCGACGGAAGATATATCGCATGCTATTTGGCTCACGATGAGACCAAAGAGAAAGGGAGCCTATTGATTGCTTTGATGGCATTCGCCTTGTCAAATATAAAGGAGCCCGACGAGACTCATGCGGCCAAGGTAGAACTTACTCCAGTGCGAGGCGCCTGAGGTTGCGAGAACCCAAAAAATACGCAAAATGAAGAGAACAGAGAACTGAGATCACCCACATGTATCCGGGCCGCGAACTGCGAGCTGTTATATGGAGTTCGCTGGAGTCGGCTGAGGATGATCACTGATAATGGTCGCGTCCATTGAGTCGCGTCGGCCCGGGGGAAGACAAGAGGCAATTGTCAGGTGACAAGGCAGGTCATGGCCGGTGGTTTGAGATGAGATCCAAAAGAAAGGAAGCCGGTTGACAGGTTGTTAGCACTTGTGGACTGCATGGTCACATATATACTAGACTCGGTGCGTGCCGTGACTGTCAGTAGTTATTGCGAGCGGAACCCTACCTGATTGTGCCTGTACTTTGTTTGGGAAGGTGTCTCGGGTCTGTAGCATGTAATTAGACGAGTGTCATCCAGGTCTTCTGTGGCGTAGGGTCCAAGGAGGGCTATGTTGCCCGTATGTCAGATGCGGACAAAGAAGACCACCCCAGCTTGCGAGAGCCCAATAGACACGCAAATGAAGAGAGCAGAGAACTGAGCGCATGCGCACACGTACCCACATTTATCCGGCCCGCGAACTGCGAGCTGTTAGACTCCAGTGGATTTTCCAGCTCTGTCATGTTCAAAAAACTAGACTCGGTGCGTGCCGTGACTGTCAGTAGTTAT
>KV417517.1:426033-455423 GCA_001630335.1 Athelia psychrophila | reverse complement strand
CTGAGAGCGATCCGTGCTGGAAGCCACATACACCAAGACCCATTATGTCGAAATGATAGCCCTACGCACAGTGCCGAGGAGGACGCGTCACGACGGTCGCGCTTACACATCTCGATCTGCATTAAACTGATACCACAACAAAGCCGGTCAGCGGCATCTGCGCCTTCACCTTCACCCAGTGAAGCGCGCAAAACCCAATATCATAGTACTATAGTCTTAAGTCTATGGTGTAATCGACGTAGTGTTCCACGCCATAAAAGACAAAAGACGTACGTCAGAGTCGGTGTCGTCGTATGCTCCTATAGTTGTAACCCTTCTGTGTAGCATCAAGCAGTGTAGCCCGGGCGACCGACGACCACCAACCTCCCATGTGGGCGCGGCCTTGCGCAGCCCGCCGGCCCCCTATCGTCTATGCCGCGGGTCGGGGTGCGACAGCTTACGCGACTTATGCGTGCCCTTTGCGGAGTCGATGTGCTCTTGTGTCCCTCTACCCGCGGTGCGGCACCAGGGCCGATGTCAGCCGAGATCGGAGATGTATCAGTCCATCCCGCGCGCCAGGTCGACCTAGCCCTAAGTCGACGCCCCTTACACTTACCCATCAAGCCAAGCCGGCTACTCTGCCGGGCGCGCCTGCGTCGGGGACGGCGGAGCCACTAGCTGCTTTCTGTTTGCTGTTTGCTGCTTGTTGCTTGCCCGTGCTACGCACGAGCTATAGCCCTAAACCGTCCTGCGGGGCAGCACCGAGCACCAGACCTTAGACCTAGTAGTTTCTCCTCTCTTCAGTCGCTTTACGTTTTACGTTTTACGGTCTCCGACCCCTCAGCCCTGCCCGTGCAGGCGCCACCCACGTGGACCTCGGACCTCAGACCTCAGACCTCGGACCCCGGGCGCAGTCTCAGCTCCAGCGCCAACCTGAGCCTCCTTGGGGGGTATTACAAGATCACCCGCGACCCAAATCCACCACACGCAATACACAACGTCCACCCGACGACCCAAACAACCCGAGCAGCTGCAGAAATCCCTCCTCGTCACCGCCGTTGGCTAGCTCGCCCGCGCGTCCCTCCCTATCCCGCTCTCGCGCCTGGCCGGGGAGCAATTCAAAGTTATTATAATTTATGAATGTGATCTCGGCGCCCGATAGATCTGCGCGACTGCGGCGCTTCTGGTACCCGGCGGGACACTCGTGCTGATGCGCGCGCCGCCCGCGGACCTCGTGCTCTCCGAGGGCGCGATGCGTGTCCCTGTGATACCGCATGTGGTTGAGGTTGGGTTGTGTAGTTCATTGAATTAATAGATAGTCTTTGCAATGCCATTATTTGCATCGTCTTTTCATCGCGTGAGCTTGGCTTGAATCAAAATGTAACCTGCGAACATCTTATGATTTTTGTGCGGCGCGTTGTAAAATTTGTCTTGAAACTAACTAGTAACTTCCCGCTGGAGCCGTCTGCCCGTGGCTACAGCTCACCACCATCATGCTCATCCAAAGCTATAGAGAACGCGATGTCCGACAAAGGGGCAAGCGGAAGGTGTCGAGGACAGTCATCTCGCAGCGGGAATTTCAATTGAGACTGACTTCGTGGCAGCAATTGTGACCTAGAAGTCGCCGCTGAAGTGAGAGGCTCTAATTTCGGGCTTGCGGCATGGTTATGCCGTGATTCACGAAACACACATATGAATTGTACTAACACGCAGCATACTGGGTCGCGAGCGGTCTACAGTAATTAAATAATATGTTCCAGTGGGCGGCCCACAGGTTATGTAAAGGGAGCGTGTTTGATGCTGAACTGCAATATATGGCTATTGAACGCAGGAGAAACGAAGAGAAACCAGAGCGACGGAGAAGGAAGGTTAGGAAGCGTCGAAATTAGTGGCGGCACCGGCGGCAAAGTTACCTGACCAGCGGGTGAGCATGTGAATCGAGCGAATCGCTCGATCGGGCAATTGACCCAATCGGGCGATTTGACCCGATCGGGCAATTGCCCCAAATCGAGCGAGCGGGTGTGATACACCGATTTGCCACCTACACCGGCGCGCTCCCTTATATAGGGAACGTGTCGGCAAAATAAAGCGAGCCTCACCACCACCACTGTTCGACCTGTCCCAGACATTCAAGGGGAGACAAGTTCCCCCAATACTCCAGGCTGCCACGCGTCTCTGAATACTGTGCTGCCTTTTGTCCCTCAAGTTCATCATGACATCTTCGATTGCCCAACCTCCTGCTAAACGCCCTCGCTGTGACCCCGAAGAACATGAAGCTTCTCCTGAACGCATTCGCTCTACGCCCTGGTTCGAGGACGGGAGTATCGTGCTCGAGACGGAGGGGGTGCAATTCAAAGTTTACAAGGGCATACTGGCAGCCAACTCGGCCATCTTTCGCGATATGTTTGTGATCGCGCAAGCTCAGGGAGAGCTCGTGGACGGCTGCTCTGTCGTTAATCTTACGGACAAACCGAAGGATTTGGGGTACGTTTTGGAAGCGTTGCATGATTCACGCACGTAAGTAATTTCATCTCGCGCATGGCTTTTTGATTGACAAGCATACAGATGGCTTGAAGAAAACGATTGTGAAAACAAGAAACCGATCCCCCTTGTCGTCGTCGAGGCGTTTCTTCGCCTCGGGCGCAAATACGAGATCGACCACCTTCGACAGCAGGCCGTGCAAAGGCTGACTGTGGCATTCCCCTCAGACTTGAATAAATGCCGTACATTGTTTGCCACCAATGCTCTCCCATCCATCCAGTACTCCGTGCGCGCCTATCTAGCCTTGGTCAACGTCCTCCGAGAGAATGAACTACTGGTGCACTTGCCCACCTTGTTCTTCTTATTGATCCTCGCAGATCACTACGACCAACTTCCTATAATCACTCCGGCACCCGGAACCCAGCAGCCTATGCTCTCCTACACGGATATTCAACTATGTCACAAGGCTCATATAAAGTTGATGCACTTGCACGCCACCGTGGTTTTCTCGTGGGTGCAGCCATGGGAAGCTCCTCGCGCTTGTAGCACCAACGTGTGCAGAGCGGAGCGCGGGAGACTCTGGCGAGGATGGTTTTACTCCGCTGACTCGTTCAATGGACCGATGGGTTCCACTTTTGGGGACTGGAAGGATGAATGGGGGAAAGGGTTATGTGAAGAGTGCAACACCCACGCGCGTCAGAAGTTTGCAGAGGGACAGGAGAAAGCTTTCGAGATGCTGCCTGCGATGTTTGACCTTCCAGGATGGGGTGAGCTGCGGGAGAAATGGTCCACGGTATGTCGGTCACGGAGTAGTTGCATCATCACTCAAGCTGACGAAACTTCCTAGTGACATTATCAGAATGAGCAATATACACGATTTATACCTCGTTGCATCTGGGTGGTTGGGACGCCTGCTTGGCGGCAGCGCGTGCCCGGATCGGACACCGGCAGCCGTTAGCATTAGACGCATGTAGTATACTGTAGACAGACCTTCACCAATCCACGTATCACCCAGCTTTCGGTGTTGCACGTCGCCCTCACAGGCGACCCCAGGCTCCCCCCACATCGTCCTGCACTGTTCTACCCACCCAATCATCCCCTTAGCTGTCTCCCCTGGGCGCACAACCAACTTCACCCCGCTCACCGCCCCATTCTCCAGCCTCCCCAAGCCACCCCCGATCCCCGCCACCCCATCTCCCAGAAGCGCCCGATCCGGCTTGATACCCGGCTCTCCCACATGCCTCTCCAAATTCGCGGACACCCCCACGCCATTCGCGGGGGTGGAACGTGTTCCCGAACACGCTCCTCGGCTTCTGGCCCCCCTCAGCTCGCGTTCGCCCAAGGACGACCCATGCACGAGGACGAGCGTGTTGAAGCCCGGTGCCGGAGGTGCACTTGCCATACGCTGCGTCTCCGCCGATAGCACGTTGAAGATGACAGAGAGCTGTTCGCTAGCGAGCGCAGAGCCGGGGGGCTGCGCGTGGTGCCCAGCGAATCGAGGTGGCCGGTCGGAGGCCGCGGTGCAAACGAACGCGAAGCTGGAGAGCTTCGCGGGCCAGAGTACTAGTCGGGCTTTAAAGTTTAAATACGAGCGGCTATACGTGCAGACGAGCGTGCCACGCGCCATATTATCCTCCAGACGACGCCCGCCTATAACCAACATCGGCGTGGCCACGTTGGACCCCCTCCTGCCTTCCTCCCTACGGTCCTAGGTGCCAGACACGCGAGAGCAGAGCGCTGAAGCCAACCGAGGGGATCGTATCTAAGCAGACTGGGGGCAGGGGAGAGTGCGACGTAACGCGATACCGATATATCAACGGTGTAAGTGCTCCTCGACGAACGGCAATGAGTCATGCGTGCTAATTAGCTATCAGATATTAGTTACCCGCTACAACTGTGCCGTCAACCACCCGACGCCCGAACCCATGCAACCTCTCCCGGACCCACCATGGTTCTTGGTACGCCCATCCAAATCCGAAGCTCAAATCTCGAATCTCGACCGCCGACCTATTGCATTCACTGCGTCCATCACCAACGCCGACGGCCATCCGGCAACCAAGCCCAAGTTCCAACTGGCTACTGCCTCTGGCTGCTGGATATGGGCAGCTACGAGCCTTGGAGCTTGCGCATGTGTCATATTCCTGACTCTGCGAATGTCTGTGTCTACGCTTGAGCTAGCGTGTTAGATGACGCGTGAGCTTACGCGTCAGATGATGCATTCGAGGAATCAGTATGAAGGAGAGGAGGGGGCGGTGCGAGATGCGAGATGAGACTTGAGACTTGAGATTTTAGGACACGAGACACGAGAGCATGGGGGTTCCTCCAACCCCGACATCGACTGATGCGGGCCCAGCCTCCAGACTCCAGACTCCAGGTGCACTCACCGTGTACGTGCACGTCCTGAGGCCTGATTCCCCAGCATTTGGCATTTGACATGTGCGCATCGCGATTCCGATTTCTGCTTTCTCCTTTCTGCTGCATCCCGCTGGCTGCGCTCTTCTCCTTAAGCTTGCCCTTTGATAGTCGATATTCCAGATTCCAGACCACGACGCGGCGTCCGACCGTCCTACCAAATCCCCATGTCGCACACGCATCGTGCCCCGTTCATCGTTCGTTATTCGCCGATCACCGAGGCGGCAGGGGCCGAGTCCGCGAAGGCCGTCTCATCGGCCGAACTAGCCACTCAAATTCGCCACAGCTGAATCCTGATCCAGCTGGACCGGCGCGTCCTAGCTGTCTAGAGCCGAACGTAGCCAGGGCCCGCTTGGCGACCTGGGACATAGGTCGCAGGTCACATATGTAGGCCAGTGCCTCTGACTCCGACTCAGCGAGTGGCGAGTGGTCGCCGGAACAACGTGGCTATGAAATGTGAATGGGCCGAGCGCCTCGAGGGAGACTCGCATGTCTGGCAACGCGCAAACAGATACCAAGATCTCCAGGGCTCAAGGCTCAATGCTGGACGACGTAAGCGGGACTGTTTCCAACCAGGAAGCGGGAAGCGGGCAGATAGATGATGGATGGCGTGGAGAGTGCAAGCCTCGGGCATGCATGTCCTTCCTCCATCTATGCTACATATGGCTATAGGCTATCTCATACGATATCCTGGTGTCTAGATGCCATATGAGATGCAGGACACAGACGCAGTGCCCTCGAGTCTCAACATGGTACCGGTGCACATCACTATCTCCCTGTGTTCTTATGCAGCTGAGACGTTTCCTGTGCGTGTTTAGAGCATTGGCTGCGTATATCCTGAAGCCGTATCAACCAGGCCGCCCAACGCGTTCGGCGCGGGTGCACCCTCCGCCCACAAGAGGCCAGGGGGCTCGATGTGACGGCCACGGTGCGTCTTCCCAATTTTGTTCTTCTTTCATGCTGCTGTAACTGATACTGTGCATGTAGAAAGTACCACACCTTGGGATCCGGCCGATGTGGTATTTGATATCGTGATACTGTAACCCAAAACGCGCCAAGTGGCCCACTTCCGCATCCACAGCGAACGGCCTAAATACCTGTAGATTGTGTCTAGCTCCACACATTCGCGCAGGAGGAGCAGAGCAGCAGCGGCCGCGACACGCCTCCCGATAGTAATACTGAACCACATCCACGCCGATTCCCGAAGGTTGTCCCTGGTATAAGATAGTCCGTGACCCAAATCCACCTCACGCAATACACAATGTCCATCCAATAACCCCGATACCCCAAGCAGCTGCAGAAAGCCCTCCTCGTCACCGCCGTCGGCCAGCTCGCCCTCGCATCCCTCCCCATCTGGGCCCCTGCGCGCGGCACCGTCCTCGCGGCGCTCGCTGGTCCAGGAACAGTTCTCCGTTATCGTGAACGTGATCTCGGCGCTCGACACGATGCACGCGACTGCGGCGCTGCTCGCGCCCGGCAGGACACTCGTGCTGATGCGCACGCCGCCCGAGGACCTCGTGCCCTCCGAGGGCACGACGACGCCCAGCGTGTTTGGGTGCGCGTTCCACGCGCAGAACGGCACCGTCGGCGCGGGGGTGTTCGGGAGTCTCGAGGCGTGGCTCGCGGATGGCGATATTAAGGTCTGCGCTCTTTTGCGATTCGTGTATGTTTTTAGTGCTTGCTGATGGGACGGGGATAGCAGCCGAACCGTGTGGAGGTGCTCCCGGGAGGATCGGCGGCGGTCGAGTGCGGGCTGGGGACTCGGGAGGCTGGAGATCGTGGGCCCGCAGAGGCCGATGCAGGCGGGGACGGTAAGTCGGTGCAAACTCGTCGTGCGGCCTGCAGAAACAGCTTACTGGGCCCTGGTTTATGCACACTTTTTTGCATACATTTGTGTTGGTAACCTAGGCATCGGTCACAACACTCCACACCTGCCGCGAATTCCACTGAATTCCAGCAAAGGCGTAACCCCAGAATCGCGGCGAAGTGCACCGGGGGACTGTACACAGCCGTCGGCTGGGCGTGCGTGCGAAAGTGTGCATACTCCGGGGTACTTAACAGAACAATCCGTTGTATATAGGTAGGTTCACTTTAAGTTGCTATTCAGTATGCTTAATTTATTGATGTGGTTAATTTAAAATAGATCGTGATGATGACCCTGAGTTTTACAATGACATGAGGCTTCATCGTTCGAGCCTTAACAGTGATTTATCTTGAGTTTACCCTCTCTACCCCCTCGGCCGATGTCGGGATCCAGTGCGGTCGTGTCCACTGCCTTTGGGGCTCGAATTGTTGGCTATTCGTTCACTTCCAGCTCAGTGGTAAATCCCATAATCTATTGTTAAAGCAACCTCGTCCTCACGCACGCATCAGATGTACGCTTATGATTGGCTACTATCCATATCTGAAGAGGTTCAGATTGTGTCGCAAAGTAGTCTGACTTGGTCCATCGCCATTTACTTCTTGTCGCGGTACGCAACCCGTTTCTCTGTTCGTAACCTGACACCACGCGCTAATAGCGAACATCAGCACTTCCCAACTCGTCTATTTGCTCCTCGCTGTGGCATTTACTGGTAAGGCTCTCTCTCATTCATATGATCATAAACTAAGCCCATTCTCATAGAACCGCCAGCGAACTGGGTGAACTGCACAGCGTTTTTCGCAGGGATCATAATAACCTCAGCCGTGGCGATCGCTTCCACCTCTTTTTTGTTTTTTCTCCGCGTCCGCGCGGTGTACCTTCAATCCCGAACCATAACAATCCTGTTCGGCGCCTTGTGGGTTGTCACCACAAGTGTTAGTATCAGCTGTATCGCGCTCACAGTGCGTGTCACAGGTCAGTGCCAGTTCAGTTCATCTCGCACTCCATATCCAACCCGCTCCTTATCCTGGCAGAACGTGTTCTATACCCTCCATACTGTACCAGCACCGCCATCAAACACAACTCTATACCGGTCACGATGACATTTGTGCACGACACAATGGTCTTTCTAGCGATTTCCTACCGTTTGGCTGCCGACGCTGTGGCCGCGGGTGACTGGCGCTCTCGCGTCCTGTCAATAGTAACCGGAAAGGGTCTTTTCAGCCTTTCCAGGTCCCTTATGAAGAGTGGCCAACTGTATTACCTGTAAGTTTTCGTTATGATTAATCCAAATTCCTTGGACCCTCAACTCTTACCCCCATCTGCGGATGCAGTGCGGCTACCGTATTCTTCTTTGCCAACTTGGTGATGATGACCGCCCCTTCGATCCATTACATTTGGCTACACTACGATCTCATCGGCCTATATCTCGGCTTTACAAACATGATGGCATGTCTTGTATTTCGGGGTGTTGCCCTGGGGCAGATGGAGAATAGATCCACCCAGCCCGGTTTGACCAGCACCGCAATCAATGTCGCGTTTCAGATGGATGTGCTTCCCTTACCCCAGTGATACGGCTTGGAAGCGCCTCGGTGTCCAACATAGTAGCTTAGAATTAAAATGTGAATTAATGTGACTACCGTTTCTTCCCCAGTAATTACATACCTATGTCCCCTGTTCCCCTCTCCCGTTCTTCCAAGCCACCCACGATGCCAGCCAGTCCGCCACGGAGGACTTTGATGCAAGTGCAGGGCTTTCATTGGCTGTCGAAGCACGGAAGCAGATCCCACTTCAGGCCGATCCAGGTGTCGTCCTGCCTGCATAGACGAAATATCTCAGGTTATTCGCGTCAGAACAGCCGAGGGGGTTTGAATGTTACTATTATACTAAGGAAGAGCATCAGCTCGCTGCTCAAGCAATAATTGACATGCGACCGTGGACCACTTCTCTCGCAGTTCCCCATGGAAGTAGACTGTAGTTCAAATAATGAAGGCAGCATGTCGTAAAATTTTTCTTGTCCCCATCTGTATTTTATACATGCATGAAGGCCAAATGAACGCTGCACTTTAAAAAAAGTTCTCTGGCCATATATTCCCGCTCTGTCTACAGCTGCAGTAATTAATAACCGGCTGTCGACGTCACATCACGGCGCGTCTCGGAATCGGTGTTCTTCCTTCCGTCCCTCAAGCCCATCATGAACTCTTCGATTGCCCAACCTCCTGCTAAATGTCCTCGCTGTGATCCCGACGAACATGGAGTTTCTCCCGAATGCATTCGCTCTAAGCCGTGGTTCGAGGACGGGAATATCGTGCTCGAGACGGAGAGGGTGCAATTCAAAGTCTACAAAGGCATACTGGCAGCCAACTCGGCGATCTTTCGTGACATGTTTGCGATTGCTCAAGCTCAGGAGGGAGAGCTCGTAGAGGGCTGCCCTGTCGTTCATCTTGCGGACAAGCCAAAGGATTTGGGGCATGTTTTGGAAGTGTTATATGGTTCGCGCAAGTAAGTCCTTTCATCTCGTGTATGTCTTTGTGATTGACAAGAGTACAGATGGCATGAAGACAATGCTTTTGACGAGAGGACGGCCATGCCTATTGCCGTCCTTGAGGCGTTTCTTCGCCTTGGGCGCAAATACGAGATCGACCACATTCGAAAGCAGGCCGTGCAAAGGCTGGCTGTGGCCTTCCCCTCAGACTTGAACAAATACCGTGATATTTTTGCTAGCCATCCTCCTCGACCCATCCAGCACTCCGTACAAGACTATCTAGCTCTTGTCAACGTCCTCCGAGCAAATGACCTACTGGTGCACTTGCCCACCTTGCTGTTCTTATTGATTCTCGCAGATCACTACGACCATGTTCCCATAATCACCCCGGCACCCGAAACACAGCAGTCTATGCTCTCCTGCACGGATATTCAACTATGTCACAAGGCTCATATCAAGTTGATGCACTTGCACGCCACCGTGGTTTTCTCATGGGTGCAGCCATGGGAGGCTCGTCACGCTCGTAGCACCGACGCGTGCAGTATGCAGCACGCGAGACTCCATCAAGCATGGTTTCGCTCCGCTGGGCGAGATTTCAATGGGCCAATGATTTCCACTTTTGGGGCCTGGAAGGATGGATGGGACAACGGGTTCTGTGAAGAGTGCAGCACCCACGCGCGTCAGAAGTTTGCAGAGGGACAGGAGCAAGTCTTCGAGATGCTGCCTGCGATGTTTAACCTTCCAGGATGGGCTGAGCTGCGGGGAAAATGGTCCACGGTATGTCGGTCACGTAGTTGCATCATCACTTAAGCTGACGAAACTTCCTAGTGACATTCTCAGAGTGAGCAATATACACGATTTATACCTCGTGCTGCACTGTTCTACCCACCCAACCATCCCATTAGCTGTCTCCCCTGGGCGCACAACCAACTTCACCCCGCTCACCTCCCCATTCTCCGGCCTTCGCAAGCCAGCCCCGATCTCCCCCGATCCGGCTTGATACCCCCCTCTCCCACATGCCTCTCCAAATTCGCGAACACCCCCGCGCCGGCCGCACCGTTCGCGGGGGTGGAACGCGTTACCGAACACGCTCCTCGGCTTCTGGCCCCTTCAGCTCGCATTTGCCCAATCCATGCATGAGGACGAGCGTGGTGAAGCCCGGTGCCAGAGGCGCACTCGCCGTGCGCTGCGTCTCCTCCGATATCGCGTTGCAAATGACAGAGAGCTGTTCGCTAGCGAGCGCAGAGCCCAGGGGCTGCGCGTGGCTCAGCGAATCGATGCCGCGGTGCAAACCAACGCGAAGCTGGAGAGCTTTGCGGGCCAGAGTACTAGTGGGGCTTTAAACGCGCGTGGCTATACGTGCAGGCGAGCGTGCTACGCACCATATCATCCTCCAGACTACGCCCTACCTATAACCGGGATCAGCGTGGCCTGGACACGCGAGAGCAGAGCGCTGAAGCCGCATGAGGGGATGGCATCCAGGCAGACTCGACACATGACAATGTCTATACTTGACCCAGTAGTAAGTTGTGCTTAATACTATATCTGTCCCGCCAGTCTCAAAATTCACATTTGGCTGTGTCTTGATCTGCTATTGATGATAACTCAGTTTGAATCAGAATGTAAACTAATAGTGAGAGCATCTACAACACATCGCAAATTTGTCGTGAAACCAGCTGACCTCCCGTTCACGTCTCTGCCCGTGGTACAACTCAGTATCATTATGCTCATCTAAAGCTCTATAACACGAAATGCCCAACGAGGTGAAGAGCACCTGTCAGGGGGGGTCGTTTCGCAGCGGGAATTTCAATTCAGACTGACTCAGACGACGCGACGCGGGGACAGAAACTGTACCCTTCATAAGACCATCGCCAGCAATCACCCAAGAATTGCTGCCTATCCATAGTCCATCCCGATTCTCGAATACATCAACATCCTTTGAAGGCTACTGACAATATGCTTATTCTAGCAGCAAACCCAAGCTTCGACCTCGCTTCGAGTTCGGTTTCCGAAGCTGTGCTGAAGATTCAGACTCAGAAGGTGAACTCAGGAGGCTTACACGGGCACAAATTAGGATGGGGATGAGGACAAGGGAGAAGGGAGAAGGGGCAGGGGAGAGCGCGACATAACACGATATCGATACACCAACGGGTAAGTGCTCCTCGACGAATGGCAATATTAATGAGTCATGCGTGCTAATTAGTTGTTAGTTGTCAGTCACCCGCCGCAGCCCTGCCAGCCAACCACCCAACGCCCGGGCGTGTGCAGCCTCTCCCGGACCCACCATGCATCTCTTTTGGTCCGCGGCCCTGGGTCCTTGGTACGCCCTTCCAAATTCGAATCTCGAAGCTCGAATCTCGACCGCGACCCATCCCATTCGCTGCCTCCAGCATCCACGCGGACGGCCATCCGAGTCCTGACTGGCTACTGGATCTTACTGGATACTGGATATTGGCAGCTTCGCGTCTTCAGCCTTGGAGCCTACGCATGTGACGTGTTCCTGGTTCCGTGAATATGTCTGTCCACGCTTGAACTTATGCGTTAGATGACGCGAGACGCGTTTGAGGAACCGGGAACCATGAATCAGGATGGGGAGCGCGGGGGACGGTGCGGGATGAGACTTGAGACTTGAGATCTTGAGACTCGAGACTGGTGTTCCTCCGACCTCGACCGTGACCCTGGCGCGGGTCGATAATCCAGGTGTACTTACCGTGTACGTGCATGCCCTGAATCCTCATTCTGTGGCATTTGTGCATCGCGATACTACTCTGCTGCGTTCCGCCAACTTCTCTGCTTCTCTGTTCTCGTGATGATCCGGACCATGACGCGGCAGCCTACCCTACCGAATGCCGATATCGAACACGCATCGCGCCTTCATCATTCGTCGAGGTGGCAAGGATAGAGTGCACGAGGTACGTCCCATCGACCGACTACCCATGGAAATTTCGAGCAGCCAAACCGGTGCCCTAGCTGTTTGGGACCGCACGTAGCCAGTACCACGGCATGGACGACCCGGGACATAGGTCGCAGGTGTAGGCTGCCTCCGACTCCGACTCAGCGACTGGCGACTGGTGACTGGTCAAAGCCTTGGGGACTCACGTGCACATGCACATGTCTGACGCCTCGCAGACAGGTATCAGGCCCCAAGGCTCCAAGGTTCAATGGCGGACGACGTGCGCGAGGTGGACTCGTCGCTCGTGGGTTTCCGTTTATTTGTTTGCACTGCCATTGCACTGCGCTGCTGTTAATCGGTGTTTCCAGCCGGGAGTCCGACACGCCCTCCCCATCTTCGGCCCCCGCGTCCGCCACCGCCCTCGCGGTGCTCACCGGAAGCAGTTCACTGTTATCATGAACGTGATCTCGGCGCCCGACACGATGCGCGCGACCGCGGCGCTCCTCGCGGGGGACACTCTGACTAGTGCGCCCGCCGCCCGACGACCTCGTGCTCCCCGAGGGCCCTAAAGCCCTGCACTCGCATCAAAGTCCTCCGTGGAGGACTGGCTTGCATCGTGGGTGGCTTGGAAAAATTGGAGAGGGGGACAGTGCGCAAGGTGTGTAATTACTGGGGCAAAAAACGGTAGTCGCATTAATTTACATATTTATTTTATGCTACTATGTTGGATGTCGAGACGCCTCTAAGCTATATCGCGGGTAAGGGAAGCACATCCATCTGAAACGCGACATTGATTGCGGTGCTGGCCAAACCGAGCTGAGTGGGTCTTTTCTCAATCTGCCCCAGCGCAACACCCCGAAATACAAGACATGCCATCATGTTTGTGAAGCCGAGATATAGGCCGATGAGATCATAGCGTAGCCAGCTATAAATTGAAGGGGAAGTCACCAATGCCAAGTTGGCAAAGAAGAACAGGGTAGCCGCGCTGCGTCAGCAGATGGGGGCAAGCGTTGAGGATCGAAGGAATTTGGATTAATCATAATGAGAACTTACAGGTAATACAGCTGGCCGCCCTTCATGAGAGACCTGGAAAGGCTGAAAAGACCCTTGCCGGTTACTACTGTCAGGACGCGAGAGCGCCAGTCACCCGCGGGCACAGCGTCGGCAGCCAAACGGCAAGAAATTGCCAGAAAGATCATTGTGTCGTGCACAAATGTCGTCATGATCGGTACATCATTATATTTGATAGTGGTAGCGGTGCAGTATGGAGTGTGTGGGACACGTTCTGCCAGAATAAGGAACGAGTTGGATATGGAGCGCGAGATGAACTGTACAGACACTGACCTGCGCCACGCACTGTGAGCGCGCCGTACCCGATACTAACACTTGCGGTGGCAACCAACAAGGCGCCGAACAGGATTGTTATGGTTCGGGATTGAAGGTACACCGCACGGACACGGAGAAAAAACAAAAAACAGGTGGAAATGATCGCCACGGATGAGGTTATTATGATCCCTGCGAAAAACGCCGTGCAGTTCACCCAGTTCGCATGCGGTTCTATGAGAATGGGTTTAGCCTATGATCATATGCATGAGAGAGAGACCCTCACTACTAAATTCCATAGCGAGGAGCAGATAGACGAGTTGGGAAGCGCTGAAGTTTGCTATTAGCGCATGCTATTGGCAGGTTGCGAACAGAGAAACGGCTGCGCACCGTGACAAGAAATAAATGGCGATGGACCAAGTCAGACTACTTTGCGACGAAATTTCAACCTCTTCCGATATGGACAATAGCCAATCATAAGCGTACATCTGATACGCGCATGAGGACGAGGTTGCTTTGACAATGGATTGTGAGGATTTACCACTGAGCTGGAAGTGTACAAATAGCCAACAACCCGAGCCCCAAAGGCAGTGGACACGACCGCACTGGATCCCGACATCGGGAGAGGGGGTAGAAAGGGTAAATCCAAGATAGTTCACTGCCGAGGCTCGAACGACGAGGCCTCATGTGAAACTCCGGGTTATTAATATGATCTGTTTTTACATTAATCACATCAATAAATTAAACATACTGAATGGCAACTTTAAGTGAACCTAGCTGAATGGATCTACCTATGCATAACGGATTGTTTTGCTTGGCGGGGTACGCACACTTTCGCACGCACCCCCAGCAATTTGAAGGTGTCGATTACAGCAAGGGAGGGGTTGCAAGCTACTTACTGTTCGCAGCCGACCGTAGGTTTACGAAATTGAATTTCTCGTCCGGCGAGGCTGATAAATTTTCCGCTGAGTTCTGCGCAGCTGTAAGGCGATTTCACACAAGGCAAAATGCCTTTGCCGGAATTCAGTGGAATTCCCAGCAGATGTGGAGTGTTATAGCCGACGCCTAGATCACCAACGTGTCTCGAAGAGATGTATGCAAAAAGTATGCATAAACCAGGGCCCAGATATGTCCCTGGGCTGTTTCCGCAGGCCGCAGGCCGCACGACAAGCTTGCACCCACTCACCGTCGACTGCCGCCAATCCTCCCGGGAGCACCTCCACGCGGTTCAGCTGCTGTCCACGTCCCATCCGAGTCAGCATGCACGAAAAACACACGAAGAGCAAGCGCCAGAGCGCACGGACCTTAATATCGCCGTCCGCGAGCCACGCCTCGAGACTCCCGAACACCCCCGCGGGGCGCCGATCATCGGTGCCGTTCTGCGCGTGGAACGCGCTCCCGAACGCACTGCGACTCGTCATGGACTGTCAAAGCGCGGAAGCAGATTCCCCTTCAGGCCAATCCAGGTGTGCCGTCCTGCCTGGATAGACCAAACATCTCAAGTTGTTCGCGCCAGAACAGCCGGGGGGGTTGAATGCTACTACGGAATACCGTCAGCTCAAGTGAAAATGGGTGGAGGTGGCCATGGCCATGGAGGAGATTAATATTGCGACGGTGAGCGTGATACCACCGCAGAAGAGGGGCTTCGCCTTCGCACTCTGATTTCGGGCTCGCGGTGTGTTTATCGCAATTCACGAGACATATATATATGATGGATTGTACTAGCACGCCGGGATACTGGGTCGAATAGACATTGCGCAAATGCGAGGGGTCTACAGTATTTAATAACCCCCGACTGTCACGGCGCGTCTGAATCGGACTGTTCTTCCTTCTGTCCCTCGAGCTCATCATGAACTCGTCGATTGCCCAACCTCCTGCTAAACGCCCCCGCTGTGATCCCGACCAGCATGGAGCTTCTCCCGAATAGATTCGCTCTAAACTCTGGTTCGAGGACGGGAGTATCTTGCTCGAGACGGAGAGGGTGCAGTTCAAAGTCTACAAGGGCATACTGGCAGCTAACTCGGCGATCTTCCGCGACATGTTTGCGAACGCTCAACCTCAGGAGGGAGAGCTCGTAGAGGGCTGCCCTGGCGTTTATCTTACGGATAAGCTGAAGGATTTGGAGTACATTTTGGAAGTGTTGCATGATTCGCACAAGTAAGGCCTTTCACTGTCTCGTGTGTGTTTTTCTGATTGACAAGGATACAGATGGTTTGGAGACAAGAACCCGATGTCTGCTGCCGTCGTCGAAGCATCATTTCTTCGCATCGGGCGCAAGTACCGATCGACCACATTCGAAAGCAGGCCGTGCAAAGGCTGGCTGTGACATTCCACTCAGACTTGAGCGAATACCGTGTATCGACTGCTAGCGATGATCCTCTACCCATCCAGTTCACGAGTCTAATGTCTATCTAGCTTTGGTCAACGTCGTCCGAGAAAATGACCTACTGGTGCACTTGCCCGCCTTGCTGTTCGTGTGTATCATCATAGATCGCTACGATTCCGTTTATCTCATCACACCAGCACACGGAACGCAGAAGCCCATTCTCTCCTACACGGATGTTCAGCTATGTCACAAGGCTCATACGAAGTTGATGTGCTTGCAAGCCACCGTGGTTTTCTCATAGGTGCAGCCATGGGAGGCACGCCCCGCTTGTAGCACCAGCGCATGCAGAACGCAGCGTGAGAGGCTCCATCGAAAATGGTTTGGCTCCGCTGAGCCTGAGTTCAATGGACCAATGGTTGCCATTTTGGGAGACTGGAAGGATGGATGGAGCGAAGGATTGTGTGAAGAGTGCAGCACCCACGCGCGTCAGAAGTTTGCAGAGGGACAGGAGAACGTTTTCGAGATGCTGCCTTCGATGTTTGGCCTTCCAGGATGGGATGTGCTGCGGGAGAAATGGTCCACGGTATGTCGGCCACGAAGTATTGCACTTATCTCACTTAAGCTGACCAAATCTCCTAGTGACATTCCCGAAGCGAGAGCATTACACATGATTTATACCTCGTGCTGCACTGTTCTGCCCACCCAACCATCTCCTAAGCTGTCTCCCTTGGGCGCACAACCAACTCCATCCCGCTCACCGCCCCATTCACCAACCTCCCCAAGCCAACCCCGATCCCCGCCAGCCATCTTCCAGAAGCTCTACCTGATTCGGCTTGATACCCCCCTCTCCCACATACCTCTCCAAATTCGCGAACACCTCCGCGCCGACCGCGCCATTCGCGGAGTAGAACGCGGTTTCGAAGACACTCCTCGGCTTCTGGCCCTCCTCCAGCTCGCGTTCGCCCAAGGTCGACGCATCCACGAAGACGAGTGTGCCGCCCTGTGCCAGGAGCGCACTCGCCGTGCGTTGCGTCTCCTCCTTCGATATAGCGTTGAAGATGAACTATTCGCCGGTGGGCGCAGAGTCGTGGGCTGCGGGCGGTCGACGACGCGCTCGGCGCCCAGCGAATCGAGGTGGCCGGTTGGAGGCCGCGGTGTAAACGGGCGCGGAGCTGGAGCTTCGGGGCCAGATTACTAGTGGGGCTTCGAACACGCGTGGCTAGACGGGAAGACGAGCGTGCTGCGCACTATAGCATCGTACAGACGACGCCCCGCCTACAATCAGGGTCAGCGTGGCCACGTCGGACCCCCTCCCACCTTCCTCTACGGTCCTAGATGCTGGATAGACGAGAGCAGAGCGCTGAAGCCGCATGAGACAAGTTGAATCTGTGCAGACTCAGCTCGTGACGATGCCTATACTTGACCCAATAGTATGTTGCGCTTACTATTATATCTGTCTCGCAAGTCGTAAAGTTTACATTGGGCTTATGAGGCGGTTGTGCGATTAAGCTAAGAAACCGCAGTCAGATTCAGCTCGGATTTTACATCTTTAAATCTGAGCAATGACCAGGCATCACCAATTCAGACTGCCAATTTAATGTCTACATTGAGCCTTGCTCCCCGGGCAGATGACGAAATCCCCCACAACAACCAATTTCTGGAAGATACCACAATATCAATTTTTCCACCCGGTCCTATGGGCAGTGTAAATGCGGCTGGGCTGTCAATGTGTAGAAGTAGAGCATATTTTCAGCAGTTCCAGTGTCTCGATCTGCTATTAATGACAACTTAATTTGAATTTGAATTTAACCTAACAGTGAGAGCAACTACACCACATCGCAAATTTGTCTTGAAACTGACCTCCCGCTTGAGCCTTTGCCCAACCTCTGCCCGTGGGATAGGCTCACTATCAGGATGCCATAAAAGAAACAAGGGGAGAGGAAGGGTCGGGCAAATCATTTCGCGGCGAGAATTTCAACTGAGCCTCAAGACGTGGCTCGCAGACGGCAATATCATGGTCCGTGCTCTCTTGCTCTTGCTCGTACTCTTCCTGTTTTTTGTGTGCCTGTAAATGAGACTGTTATGTGCGAACTGCCATAGCAACTGGCGATACGAGGAGATGAAGCAAGGACGCGACGCGATTAATGGGCCGCGCGTGATATGGCTTACGTCAGTATTTGGACCCGCCAACGAAGAGTCGGAAATACCGAGCTTACCTGCAGACAGCACAGACAACGAGGTACGTATACGAGTCATGTACATTATGCTCACTATACCAAGCCAGGAACTGCGAAATCCTATGGCCCGTGACGGAGTATGACCTACTTACCAGTTACAACTTTCGACTGTATAGTAAAGTATACTACAGACTACGGTCGTGTCCAAAAAAACGCGCCACGCAACGACAGTCGTCTTGTGACTTTGACCTTCGTTTACAGTAAGTACAGCTAAGTCAGAAACAATAGGGACATTTTGCAATTTGAGACCAATGATGCCCTTTGTTTGTCCATCGCCGGAACAAACAAGTGGCGCCGCCAAATGGGGTAGCGATCACCGTTTGCTCCCAGCCTCCCAGCCTCAGCTACAGCAGCCTACCGCCTCAAGCCACTAAAAAAATTGAAAATTAAGCTCCTCGATCCGCGTAGACACACCCCCAGCGAGTAAGAACACTGTCGGCAAGCATAAATACTGTGATAGCTGGGCCGGATGACCTGCCTATTTTGGTTGCGCCACTTGTTTGTTCCGGCGATGGGTGACAAACAAAGCCTAAAGGGCATCATTGGTCTCAAATTGCAAAATGTCCCTATCGTTTCTGACTTAGGTGTAACGTTACCCGGCGGCCTGACTGTTCAACGTTTAACCATTGACGGGCAGTGTTGTGATCGAGCTCCCCCATTATTGACCCAACACAACACTGCCCCGGGGTGCCAAACTAAGGGTGGTCACCGCAGCCGTACATACATTACGGGTATACGGTTATATACAGTCGAGCGGCGAGCCTCTCTTCCCTTTGCACCCACTCTGCCATTAATGTCGGGATCCACTGCGGTCGTGTCCACTGCCTTTATGGCTCCGGTTCTTAGCTATTGGTTCACTTCCAATGCTGTGGTAAATCCCTTCAATCCATTGTCAAAGCAACCTCGTCCTCACGTATCAGATGTACGCTTATGATTGGCTGTTGTCCATATCTGAAGAGGTTGTGATTGTGTCGCAAAATAGTTTGACTTGGTCCATCGCCATTTACTTCCTGTCGCGGTGCGCAACCCGTTTCACTGTTCTGTAACTTGACATCCTGCACTAACAGCGAACTTCAGCACTTCCCAACTCGTCTATCTGCTCCTCACTATGGCATTTACTAGTAAGGTTCTTTCTCATTCATACGATCAAGGGCTAAACCCATTCTCATAGAACCGCTAGCGAACTGGGTGAACTGCAAAGCGTTTTTCGCCGTGCTCATAATAACCTTATCCGTGGCGATCACTTCTACCTCTTTTTTGTTTTTTCTCCGCGTCCGCGCGGTGTACATTCAGTCCCGAACCATAACAATCATCTTCGGTGCCTTGTGGGTTGCCACCGCAAGTGCTAATATCGGCTTTGCTGCACTCGCGGCGCGCGACGTAGGTCAGTGCCAGATCAGTTCATCTCGCACTCCATATCCAACTCGCTCCTCATCCTGGCAGAACATGTTCCATACAGTCCGTACTGTACCAGTACCCCCGTCCATAACTCCATACCAGTCACGATGTCATTTGTGCACGACACAATGGTTTTTCTGGCGATTTCCTACCGTTTGGCTGCCGACGCTGTGGCTGCGGCTGACTGGCGCTCTCGCGTCCTGTCAATAGTAACTGGTAAAGGTCTTTTCAGCCTTTCCAGGTCTCTCATGAAGGGTGGCCAGCTGTATTACCTGTAAGCTTTTATTATGATTGATCCAAATTCCTTGGACCCTCAATTCTTACTCCCCTCTGCGGATGTAGCGCGACTACTGTGGTCTTCTTTGCCAACTTGGCGATAATGTCCTCCCCTTTGATCCATTACAACTGGCCACACTACGATCTCATCAGCCTATATTACGGCTTCACCAACACGATGGCATGTCTTGTATTTCGGGGTGTTGCGCTGGGGCAGATTGAGCAAACACCCACACAGCATGGTTTGACCAGCACCGCAATCAATGCCGCGTTTCAGATGGATGTGTGTCCGTTACCCCGGGGATGCAGCTTGGAGGCGCCTCGACGTCCAACATAGTAGCTTATAATAAATACGTAAATTATTGCGACTACCGTTTCTTCCCCCAGTAATTACATACTTTGCGCACTGTCCCCCCCACTGAGGATGCCGCTGTGCGGCGGGCGATGTACTTGAATCCGACGGGGGGTAGCGCTGAGGAATCATCTGGCTGTGCGGGGTGTGCTGCTGGGCAACCCCGAGCTGTTGGAGGAGTACGCGCAGGTGAAGGCGGAGCTGGGGAAGTGGGGGTTTGAAAATACTGGGTATTATGGGGGGGGCAAAGCATGGGATCTTGAGGCGAAAGGGATTCTGGCGCCGGAGGAGGTGGAGGAATGTGATGCCGCCGCTGAAGTGACGCGAGACGTCGCTTTCTGTCTCTGATTTCGGGCTCGCGGTGTGCTCATTGTGTAGATTGTACTAGCCCACCAGCCTACTGGTTCGAATGTGCTTAGACATCGCGTAGATGTGACCATGTCTACAGTAATTAATAACCCTTAATAACCCCCGACGGCTGTCAACGTCACAGCGCGCATCTCGGAATCAGACTGTTCTGCCTTCCGTCCTTTGAGCTCATCATGAACTCATCGATTGCCCAACCTCTTTCTAAATGCCCTCGCTGTGATCCCGACGAACATGGAGCTTCTTCCGAATGCATCCGCTCTAAACCCTGGTTCGAGGATCGTTCTCGAGACGGAGAAGGTGCAGTTCAAAGTCTACAAGGGCATACTGGCAGCCAACTCGGTTATCTTTCGCGACATGTTTGCGATCGCTCAAGCTCAGGAGGGAGAGCTCGTGGATGGCTGCCCTGTCGTTCATCTTGCGGACAAACCGATGGATTTGGAGTACGTTTTGGAAGCGTTGCATGATTCACGCAAGTACGTCCTTTCATCTTACGCATATCTTTTTGACTGACAAGCATACTTATAGATGGCTGGAAGAAAACGACTGTGAAGACAAAAAGCCAATGCCTCTTGCCGTCTTCGAGGCGTTTCTTCGCCTTGGGCGCAAATACGAGATCGACCGCATTCGAAAGCAGGCCGTGCAAAGACTGGCTGTGGCCTTCCCGAATCGACTTGAACAAATCCCGTGAATTGTCTGCTAGAAATACTTCTCTACCCATCCAGCACTCTGTACAGAAGTATCTAGCTATGGCCAACGTCCTTCGAGAAAATGACCTACTGGTGCCCTTGCCCACCTTGCTGTTCAAAGGTATCCTCGCAGATCACTACGACCAAGTTCCTTTAATCACCCCAGCACCCGGAATGCAGCAGCCCATGCTCTCCTGCATGGATATTCCGCTATGTCACAAGGCTCGTGTGAAGTCGATGCCCTTGGAAGCCACCATAGTTTTCTCGTGGGTGCAGCCATGGGAAGCACATCCCGCTTGTGGCAGATCGCAGCACAAGATGGTCCATCAAATTTGGTTTGGCTCCACTGAGTTTTGGTTCAATGGTCCATTAGCTTCCGTTTTTGCGGACTGGCAGGATGCATGAGGCGATGGGTTGTGTGATGAGTGCAACACCCACCCACGCCAAAAGTTTGTACAGGGACAGGAAAAAGTTTTCGAGATGCTTCCTTCGATGTTTGACCTTCCAGGATGGGATGAGCTGCGGGAGAAATGGTTCACGGTATGCCGGTCACGAATTAGTTGCATTATCATTTAAGCTGACGAAATTTCCTAGTGACATTCTCAGAGCGAGAGCAACACGCGTGATTTATACTTCGACCTGCACTATTCTACCCCCCACCATCACCTCCTGAACGCACAACCAACCTCACCCCGCTCGCTCCACCATTCTCCAGCCTCCCCAAGCAACCGACTACTCCCGCCAGCCTTAATATCTCTCACTCGCAAATACCTCTCCGGGTTTGCGATCACCCCCGCGCCATTTGCGGGGTGGAACGCGCTGCCGAACACGCTCTTCTCTCAGCTTCCGGCCCCCTCAGCTTCCGGCCCTCTCCAGCTCGCATTCGCCCAAAGCCGACGCATGTACGGGGACTAGCCTACCGCCCGGTGCCTAGAGCGCACTCACCGTGCGCTGCGTCTCCTCCTCCTCTATCACGTCGGAGATTACGGAGAACTGTTCCCCGGCGAGTGGCCTGTCACGCGTGTCACGATTGACGAAAAGCAATTGGACATGACAGGGGTGCAATAACGTTAACTAACATCTCCGCCGTGTTATTAGGTTCACTTAAAGTTACAATTCAGTATCACAACCGATCATGATGGTTACCTTGAGTTTTACAGAAAAGAGTCAGCAGACATCGTCGTTCGACCTTTGACAATGACGGCGATTTACCCTTTCTACCCCCTCTGCTGATGACGGAATTCAGTGCGGTCGCGTCCACTGCCTTTGGGGCTCGGGTTGTTGGCTATTTGTTCACTTCCAGCTCAGTGGTAAGTCCCTGCAATCCATTATCAAAGCAACCTCACCCTCATGCGCGTATTAGATGTACGCTTATGATTGGCTATTGTCCATATCGGAAGAGGTTGAGATTGTGTCGCACAGTAGTCTGTCTTGGTCCATCGCCATTTACTTCTTGTCGCGGTGCGCATCTCGTTGCTCTGTTCTGTAACCTGACATCATGTGCTAATAGCGAACTTCAGCACTTCCCAACTCGTCTATTTGTTCCTCGCTATGGCATTTAGTAGTAAGGTTCTCTCTCATTCCTATGATCATAGGCTAAACCCACTCTCATAGAACCGCTAGCGAACTGGGTGAACTGCACCGCGTTTTCCGTAGGGCTCTTAATGACCTCATCCGTGGCGATCGCTTCCACCTCTTTTTTGTTTTTTCTCCGCGTCCGCGCGGTGTACCTTCAATCCCGAACCATAACAATCCTTTTCGCTGCCTTGTTGGTTGTCACCACAAGTATCGCTGTCGGTTTTGCCGCTCTCGAGGTGCATGGCACAGGTCAGTGCCAGCTCACTTCATCGCGCGCTCCATATCCAACTCGTTCCTTATCCTGGCAGAACGTATTCCACACACTCCATACTGCACCAATCCCACTATCAAATATAACTCCATAGCGGTCGCGATGACATTTGTGCATGACACAATGGTCTTTCTGGCGATTTCCTGCCGTTTGGCTGCCGACGCTGTGACCGCAGGTGACTGGCGATCTCGTGTCCTGTCAATAGTAACTGGCAAGGGTCTTTTCAGCCTTTCCAGGTCTCTCATGAAGGGCGGCCAGCTGTATTACTTGTAAGTTTTCGCTGTGATTAACCCAAATTCCTTGGACCCTCAACTCTTACCCTATATGATGATGCAGCGCGACTACCGTATTATTCTTTGTCAACTTGGCATTGATGACCTCCCCTTCGATTCATTACAGCTGGGCACACTATGATCTCATCGGCCTATATCTCGGCTTCACAAACATGATGGCATGTCTTGTATTTCGGGGTGTTGTGCTGGGGCAGATGAAGAACACATCCACTCAGCTTGGTTTGACCAGCACCGCAATCAATGTCGCATTTCAAATGGATATGCTTCCGTTACCCCGGAAATGCAGCTTAGAGCCGCCGCGACGTCCAACATTGTAGCTTAGAATCAAAATGCGAATTGATGCGACTACCGTTTCTCCCCCCAATAATTATATACCCTGCCCACTGTCCCCCTCCAATTCTTCCAAGCCATCCACGATGCCGGCCAGTCCGCCACGGAGGATTTTGGTGCGTGCGCAGGATTTTCATCGGTTTGTGGTCTCTTGCTCTTGCGCTTGCTATTCGTGTTTTTTTGTGTGCTCAGTGCTGGTGGGACGGGAACGGCAGCCGAACCGTGTAGAGGTGATCCCGGGATAATTGGCGGCGGTCGAGGGCGGGCTGGGCAGTGGGGAGGCTGGAGATTGTGGGCTTGCAGTGTCTGATGCAGGCGGTGATGGTGAGCGGGTGTAAGTTCGTCGTGCAGCCTTGGGAAACGGCTCAAGGTGATGTCTGCGCCCTGGTTTATTCATACTGTTTGCATACATCTGTCCGATACATACTCGTAATATAGGCATCGGCCAGGAATTCCACTAAATTCCAGCCAAGACATTGTTATAGATGAGTAGTTCTATTTTTAACCCCCCCCCCTGGGGAAACCCCAGAATTGCATGGAAGAACACAGGACCCCTGTGGTACCACGTGCACACAACATTTCAAAAGTCCGGACACAATATCCCACAGAATTGCTTAGCCAGATTAAAATCGGACACCAACACTCTTTGCGACGCAGCCCGGCCGGGATGGGAGGGCAAAAAATCTCGAAAACGACTTGAAAACGACAGGCCATATATGTATTGGCATTTAGGCCCAAATGCCAGACGGGACCTCATCTACAGTGATATCACCCGCCTGTAATACCACATCGGATTTTGTTCTTCGGTGGTGTTGTAAATCTCGCTGCCCACCGTGTGCGCCTGCCTCCGCCCCGCTTAGTATCGCGTACATCGCGCTCAGCCTCGTCCAGCGCCGCATTCCGAGTCTCGTGTCCTCATGGCTCGCAGCGTACATACTACACCGCGCTCGGGGCTGCCTTCTACTTGCTTATGCTCCCGCGGCACTACAGTCTCCAGAAGGTGTGTCTATGTACCACTCCGGTTCGCGATATTGCAGTTGGCGGCTGGATGAGGCTGATGTGGTGTTGGGCCCGCAGCGCACACGTCGCTACACGTCGCCAATCGACTTACCTATCGCGGTCGTACGTGCTGTCAATCAAAAATTTAAGTGTTAGGGTTTCATCTTCATAATTATAGGCGGCTCCGAATCGGAGACGGTGACCCTGAGTTTCACATGACTTTGTCAGACAGTGATTTGCCTATCCTTTCCATCCCGTCTGCCAATGTCGGGATCCAGCGCAGTCGTTTCCACTGCCTTTGGGGCTCAAGTTGCTGGCTATCTGTTCACTTCCAACTCAGTCGTAAATCCCTACAATCTAATATCAAAGCAACCTCATCCTCATGCGCGTATCAGATGTACGCTTATGATTGGCTATTGTCCATATCCGAAGAGGTTCAGATTGTGTCGCAAAGTAGTCTGACTTGGTCCATCGCCATTTACTTCTTGTCCCGGTGCGCAGCCTGATTATCTGTTCTGTAACTTGGCATCATGCACTGATAGCGAACTTCAGCACTTCCCAACTCGTTTGTTTGCTCCTCGCTATGGCATTTACTCGTAAGGTTCTCTCTCTTGCATATGATCATAGGCTAAACCCATTTTCAAAGAACCGCTAGCGAACTGGGTGAACTGCACAGCGTTTTCCGCAGGGCTCATAATGAGCTCAGCTGTGGCGATCGCTTCCACCTCTTTTTTGTTTTTTCTCCGCGTCCGCGCGGTGTACCTCCAGTCTCGAGCCATAACAATACTGTTTGGCGCTTTGTGGGTTGTCACCGCAAGTATTGGTATCGGTTTTGCCACACTCGAGGTGCGTGGCGCAGGTCAGTGTCAGTTCAGTTCATCTGGCGCTCCGTATCCAACTCGTTCCTTATCCTGGCAGAACGTGTTCCACACACTCCATACTGCACCAATACCGCTATCAAATATAACTTTATACCGCTCACGATGACATTTATTCTCGACACGATGGTCTTTCTGGCGATTTCCTATCGTTTGGCTGCCGACACTGTGACCGCGGGTGACTGGCGATCTTGCGTCCTATCAGTAGTAACTGGCAAAGGCCTTTTCAGTATCTCCAGGTCCCTCATGAAGGGCGGCCAGCTGTATTACTTGTAAGTTCTCGTTATGATTCATCCAAATTCCTTGGACCCTCAATTCTCACTCCAAGCTGCTGGTCACGCAGCTCGACCACCGTGCTCTTCTTTGCCAACTTGGCGGTGACAACCTCCCCATTGGCACATCACAGTCGGGGCCACTACAGTCTCACTGGCCTATTTGTCGGCTTCACAAACATGATGGCATGTCTTGTATTTCGGGGTGTTGCGCTGGGGCAGATTGAGAAAGCTCCCACTCAGCTCGGTTTGACCAGCACCGCAATCAATGTCGCATTTCAAATGGATGTGCTTCCCTCACCCCAGTGATACAGCTTGGAGGCGCCTCAATGCCCAACATAGTAGCCTAGAATAAAAATTTGAATTAATGCGACTGCTGTTTCTTCCCCAGTAATTAGATACCCTGTCCACCGCCCCCCCTCTCCAAATTTCTCCCAAGCCATCCACGATGTCAGCCAGTCAGCCAGGAAATATGATTGGGCTGCCACTGTACACACCGATGCTACATTTCAAATAGATCCGGGTCTCGTCCTACCAACAATGATATTCGATAGAGAGTAGCTGTCTGATTTGGACCATCCAAGGAGCATCGAACGTCACTATGCAACATCGTCAGCTGAAGTAATAATGAGATTGCTTCGTAAACCGACTTACCGTAGACCATTTCTCTCGCAGCTCCTCCCATGGAGGGAGGTCAAATAGCGAAGGCAGCATCTCGTGAACTTTCTCTTGTCCCTCTCTATATTTCGTGCGTGCATGAAGCTTGCACTTTTCGCAAAGCCCTCTGGCCACATGTTCCTGCCACCTCGAACCGACTACAAAGACAGACCCAGGGTAATTGCGACGAAGCACCTGTTGCCATGCTTTACACGAGTTGATGCCGCAAGTGGGAGCCTCCCATTTCATCCATGAGAGAATCTCGGTAGCCTGTAGCTGTACTAACTTGATGTAGGCCTTGTGGCACAACTCGATGTCTGCGTATGCGAGTATGGGCTGTTGTGTATCTGGTGATAGAAGGAAAATCGATGTTGTCCCGAGGTGATCTCTGAGGATACATACAAGCAACAATACGGGCAGATGCACCAGGAGCTCGTTTTCTCGAATGATGCTGACGAGATGGAGAAGATCGCCTTTCCTTAGGTCGACGTCAATTACGGTCCGCGGCCCTCGGGAACAGGACTCGAAGCATGCATCCAGGTCTGAGGGGAAAGCAGTCGCCAGCCTGTTCACTGCCTGCTGTCGAACGTGGTCGATCTCATATTTGCGTCCAAGCTTGAGAAATGCTGCAAGTACGCGTAAGGGCATGGCCTCCTTTTCTCCAGATGTATCCCCGAGCCATCTGTATCCTTTGTTAGCACGAAAGATATACAGTAGATGAACAACCTTACTTGCGTGAATGGTGCAGTGCTTCTAAAACGTGTGCTAGATCCTGCGGCTTGTCCCCAAGATGAATCACCGGGCAGCCATCCACAAGCTCGCCCTCTTGTGCTTGAGCGATGGTAAACAGGTCGCGAAAGATAGCCGAGTTGTCTGCCAATATACCCATGTAGACTTTGAATTGCACCCCCTCCGTCTCGAGCACGATATTCCCGTCCTCGAACCAGGGTTTGGAGCGAATGCATTCGGGCGAAGCTCCATCTTCGTCAGGATCAGAGCGAAGGTATTTAGCAGGAGGTTGAGAGAACGACGAGTTCATGATAGTCAGATGCAAGTCAGAAGGATGTGGTGGAAAGTTGGTGGATAGAAATTATTTACTCTACCCTGACATAGTCACCCAAAGGCAGAGCGCGATGTTGGCGCGATATACTTGGATTTACTTCCCTCAGCCCTCGTGCCTCGGGGATATACAGGGATATACAGGCCCCTTGACAGGCAGCCTTGATGAAGCCGGATACCCGGTGCACTTGACTCCGGTCTAACTTAAAGTTGCGCCATGGGCCCTTCGTTCCTCTAGAGTCTTACCCACTTGTCCCAACCCTTTTCCCACCCAACTTACACATACACAATGGCTGACCGCCTCGCAAAGATCTCCGGCCACTTGTCGAACACCCACGGCCGCGGCTTGCTCGCCGGCGAAGTTGCCATAATAACAGGTTAGCCCGAGTCCCCATTTGAGTGTTTGCACACGCAATGCGTGTCTTGAACCAATCATGGACTAACTAGTTTGTAATAATCAGGATCTGGCCAGGTATGCTTGCTTTGCTGAACTCTGGGTCAACTGGCATTGGATACTGAGTGAAGTTTGAACCCACTTAGGGCATTGGACGCAGCGCAGCGCTGCTATTCGTACAGGAGGGTGCAAAGGTTGTGATCACCGAGTACGTCTTGTCCTTCCACCTTTGTTGGCTGTCCCTGTTTATTGAATGCGGTTCTGCATGTGTAGCATCGACGCCAAGAAAGTCGATACCGTAGTGGATGAGATCACGAAAGCAGGCGGCGAAGCTATCGGTGTCGCAGGCGACGTCGCTGCGGACGACTTCCCCAAAAGGATTGTCGACGCTACTATACAGTCAGTATCTTCCTCTCCTCCTGGCGTCATTTCGCATCCTAGTGACTCACCAAGACCTGCGTCACCAACAGAAAATGGGGCAAGATTAACCACATCGTCAACAATGCAGGCTTCACCTACGACAAGATGCTGCACACCATGCCCGATGACGCGTACGACATCATCATGAAGGTGCACGTCCGCGCGCCGTTCAGGCTGGTTCGCGCTGCTGCACCGTATTACCGCGTGAAGGTGCGTAACCCTCTCCTTTGGGGTGCCCGCCTTTGACGAGAGACAATTACGCAGGACGGTGCGAACCGCACGATCACGAATGTCTCGTCAACTTCAGGCTTGCACGGAAACGTCGGGCAAGCGAACTATGCCGCTGCGAAGGCGGCTGTTGTCGGGCTGACAAAGACTATCGCGAAGGAGTGGGGCCCGTTCGGGGTGCGGGCGAACACGATCGCCTTTGGGCTCGTGCACACGCGGTTCGTCCTTCTCCCTCCCACCTTTTGCTGAAACTGATCTGACCTGGGCATGGCTAGGTTGACAGCTTCAAAAGAAGCTGGCGCAGCCATCGAGATTGACGGGAAGAAGGTCTCGCTCGGTATTCCCACCAAGCCTGCTGCGCCCACGGCAACTGCCAACGAGGTGACGGCGTTTATTTGTGTATCAAAGTATACGCATTAACATGTGCTCTTCGTAGGTGACGGCGTATGCTGAGATCCCGCTGAGACGGGGCGCCACTGCGGACGAGGCTGCTGCTGCTATGCTTTTGTAAGTATCCCTTTCTACCATATGTGCGATTCTTGAACTGAATCCCCCAATTTAGCCTCTCGTCGCCATTGAGCTCTTATGTGAGCGGGCACACATTGGAAGTCACGGGTGGTCGGGGCATTTGAACTGAGCCCCCCAAGTAAAACATGACAACGCGTTGTGTATTGTATTTTACCGCTTGTGCAATTCTTCTGCTTGTTCAACGTCCCCGCTAGGCGCTCCTACCAACACCGGAGTTCATCGGAGGCAGGTTAATGTGGACCACCACTGATTGAATGAATCCTGCCACCACATCTGGGTACTGTCAGGATATGGCAGACACGGCGGACCATTGGCGTCGACGGCGTTGAGCGCTCGATAGTCAGCTTAAGTTTGAACATCGTGACATCCAGTACCAGTCTGAACGCCAAGTACACTCCGCTGCGA